>CAEGAE010004059.1:0-11625 GCA_903067095.1 Girardinus metallicus
ACAGTAATGTTAGCTAGCTAGTTTCAAGACACATGCTCTTTCTATGCCCCCCTCCCCTCCTCCTCCTGCCCATACACAACCACACACACATAATGGACGCTGACATCGTTCCAACACTGCTGTTGTAAAATTGCGGTTGTCATTTAGTTTTAAAAATGTTCTACAAATCATCACAATTTTTTTTTCTAAAAATGCTTAAAAAAGTGAAAAATGAAAATATTTCAAACATTAAATAATTCTTGTGTGAAATAAAACACAGCAGAAAGTATCACACTAAACATTATTTAGAATCAAAATTAAAAAAGTAGCATAAAAACACGTTGATTTAAACACGGGTCCAAAAAGACTCACTCATGGAAGACTGTATAGACAATATGTTATGCATCAACGGAGACACAGCTTTGTTGTCCTGGTACACAAGAGAGCTTAGACACAGTACAATATTAGGATAAAAAAAATCCAGATGTCATAAAAAGTCTAATACTACTAAGGCAGTTGAGGTTACACAAACCTGTGAATAAATTTACTAAATAAACTACAACTATGCAAGACAGCAACAAGTAAAGGTTACTGCATGGCAAAGGCCCTAAAAACAACAAATAGAAAGTATCTGTAAGCTTGAAGAATTTAGCATTTTTTCAGCTACATAAGGAACATAATACCATGTAATTTATTCCTCCTCAACAGGAGCCTTGTGTCTATTATTATTACTATTGATTTCAAAGTTGCTCTCCTGCCATATCTCCCCACATCCTTTCGAGCAGATGGTCAGCCTCGGTCATGGTTCTCATGGAAGTGCCTTTCTGTTTAAATGAACCCAAACATGCCGAGAACTGAAGCTATAAGTATTGGACCTTGAAAATAAAATTAGAAAATGTTGCTGGGGCTGATTATCACGCTTTTCTTTAAAGAAAAATCCTGTCTATAGAGATTGTCCAGTGCCTTGGTGACTGTGCTCTGTGTGATGTTCTTGCCTTGCATTTGTTTCACAGTCAGATTTTTCATGTAGGCCTTCAACTCAGACTGTATGTGTTGGGAATCTTTAGTGGCTGTTGCTCAGTCTACAGCGTTAGTACTGTCCACACTTTTCACTGGACATGGTACAGTCCAGTGAAAAGGGAAAATCGAGGGAGTCTGGCACAACTGCAGCCAGACCTGAACTGATGGACCAAGCAGCCAAAAAGCTTATACTAACTCAGACGGAGCAACAGCTCAGGTAGTGGAATGATGGGACAAATATTGGTTGTACTCTCCAAAAGTACAACCAATTTCTCACAGAAGACTGTGATAAGACACTGCACATCAACTTGAAAGGCAGCTCTACAAAATGTCGAGTGGCTTAATACATTCAGCTTATTTGTAAAACATTTTTGAAAACCATGTTTTGTTTTTCCCACGCTTTAAACCTGTGTGTGCAAAAAGAGAATGGCTGTAGTCTGGATTTCTTAAAATAAAGAGTTAAATAGTCCTTTTGTTGAGATACCAACTTTCCTTCTGTAGCACATAAAGACTATAATTACGCCGACTTTCCATTGACTTGGACATTTTTCTAAGCAAAAGAAAAAAAAAGGGATTCTAGTAGACTCTAGACAGAATGGTGACAGGGAATTGTCCATTTCAAACACAACCACTGAGTGAGTTGCTTAATTTCTCAACATTTTCAAATTTCAATCAAAAACCTGCAAGCTCATGAAAAACTGAGAAGTTAACTAGTTTACTTTAGGATTTCTTATTAAGAATTTTTAGTGATGTACTTCTAAGGCACACACCTTGTCTGGCATTCGAATATGAATGCAAGACTGAGAACTCATACAAAAAAACGTTTTTCCTGTACAATTCCTAGTTTTTGAAGTGTTTTTCTCCACCTGCCACATGTCCGTTTGTGTGGAGACTTTTTGCATATCTTGGAGGCACTTCTGTCTTTAAAAGAAATCTAACATTTGCACAGATCTGATCACAATCCTACCCTTATTGCAAAGGTGGAATACAGCAGGTAATGTGAATGGCCAGCGTGTGACTGCTTGCTTCGTCTCAGATCTGCCGGACACACCGGCTGAAAACTGTAGCACAATAGCACCCGTCTACAAGAAGCACAATCATGTCATTTTCTTCCCTTTCCATCTAAAGGTTATGGCTTTTTGTTGATTTGGACTGTCACCTAGGTAATTCAACAATCATACCTGTGAAAAAAAGGCAGCCCTTTCATTTCAGTTTCCTTATACTTTTCACCTCTGTCTCTGTCACAAACGCACACATTTTTTTTTTCATATTGTGGAGGTGCTACTTTAATAATGAGTCATTACTATTCAGTACACAGCAGTATATTGTTCTGAACTCACTTTATTTCTGTTCTTGCTGAGAACACAGTATCAAACATACTATTACTAATGTAAGTGTTAATGATGGCGTGTTAAGTTTGGACGGCAAAAGCTAATAGCATAGATAAATATTGAAGCATAAAGTGTATCTCAATAAATCAGAACCTCATCAACAGTGAGATATTAGGACTGGATTCACATTGTTTACTGATGTCTCCAACATCTGTAAAAACACATTATAGTGATTTACAAAACAAGGATCAAATGTAAAAAAAAAAAAAAAAATCTTTTCACACAAGACTGAAATTAAAGCTAAGTGCCGTGTTTGGGGCGAAAATGTCAACTGGTTTGTTTTTAATATGGTTTGACCAATTTTGAAAATGATTATCAAGAACACTATGTCCTGTTCAGCAGTCCTTTAAATATGCAAACGGTTAACTCATTTGAGATAGAGATTGATTACTCATACTGTGATATTTCAAGGACTTCTTTCTATTAATTTTTGATTATGATTTACAGCTAATGAAAGCCTATAATTAAGATTCTCAGAAGAGCAATATAAACAAAAAGGTTTAAAACTGAGAAATGTTATATATATATATATTGATCTACTGTTGACAGTTCTCCTGTAGACATTTAGCAAATCCCTCTAAAAGGAGTGTAAGCCACAAAAGGCCATTGCTAAAGAATGTGACTTTTCACAGAATATATCCAGGCAAATTAATAAGTGAAAGGAAGAACTGCCAGAAAGAAGGTACACAAGCAACTGAAATAAATCTCATTTCATAAATGCATCCTCCAGAGAAATGTGAAGCAAGTTGCATTCAAGACTTTCTGGGGTTCATTTCAGTCAGAGGTTCAGGAGCCTCCACACACATTCAAGAGCACGGGGCACATTTGCTGCATCACTTGCTTCAAACAACTCCTGAATCAGAGATGTTCCAGGTTATGTAGGAAGAATGGAGCAGAACATAAAGTTGCTTAATGTCTTATGCAGGGGTCTTCAAATCCAGCCCTTGACGACTTGCATCCTGTAACTTCTAGATCTGTCTGTGCTCCAACACACCTGAGTCAAATGATATCATTAGCAGGGCTCTGGAGAAGTTGATTGCACATTGAGGAGGTATTTCAGTCATTTGATCAAGGCATGTTGGACCATGTTGCTGGAGATTGGCCCTGGAGACCTGGATTTGAAGTCCCCTAGTCGAGTGTAAAGTTACTGTGATGATTCGGAAAGTCATATAATTTACTGGTCTTGTTGTCCACTGTGTTATCCTGTCCAAAATCCAGATAATTGTCTACCCCAGCTAAATTATTGCAGTACATCATGATAAAGAACCAACATTTCATTTGGTGGAGATTTCCTTGGAATTCTAACTTTCTTAGAAGTTGGATTTTTCTTATAAGCTCCAATATGTAATAACTAATATATCTGTTGTTGTATCATGAACTTCTATTATGTGTTTGACTTTCTAAATTGATTTACTGAACAATATCAACTTTTCAGTTGATAATTCATGTGATTATAGATATAATTGTATTTCAGCAACAAGGTAGATCAAAACAAAGAGGCACAGATAAAGAAGGTTCGAAAGATTTCGATCCAAACTCTAGGAGGTTTGGCCCAGATTCACCTGCAGTTCAAAACATTATTGACCAAGTCATTAATCTCTTTCTGAATCTTGCTGCCTCGTCAACCTCACTCACAGTCCAGATAAATCAGTGTGGGTCAGTCTTTAATGAGGGGACTAATGCTAGTCTCGCTCCGAACACCATTAACCTGTCTCTGTAAAAAGGACACAGGAAGGAGGCCATTGATTGTGCTTTAATCTCTCACTTGCAACCTCTTTTCTTGCAGCTACTCTAATGGAACAGATTGGTTTCCATCAGTTTGAATATCTAATCCAGTTATCAAAAACACATGCTATGTCTTCTTCATGCCAATACAAAAATCACATTAAGAGGACAACTTTTAACATGTATTGTTCTTATAATTGCTATTCATAGCATCAGCAACTTTAGATTCTAATGCCATTATCCAGTTTTTTCGGTTAATGTCGGATAATGATGGAACCTTTCTGCCATAAGATAAAAAGTGTCTGTGCATTTAGTGCTTTTCTAAAACTCTTTAGAGATTTTTTTTCTTTCTCAAACCTCAAAATGATAATGCACCTCAGATATAGATCTAAAATGGCAAATAAAAACATTGGCTTCTCATTTTCTGTGAGAACATAAATCTGCAGAATCAATTGCAAACAGCAATTGTGAATTAGTTAAAATATCAAATATGTCACATATTTGATATTTTACAGGAGTCAAACACCAGCATGATTTAAAAGGTTTACATATTTATGTTTTAACCCTACAAATCTAATTATTTCTTAAAACATGAAAGGAGCTTCATCTTCCTTTTAAACAGTGATGTCTACTTTATCAAATTTGATAACCCGAATTCTAATGCAATTCTGTGTTTGTTGTGGAGTAACTTTGTTCATTCCTCATGCTTGCCTTGGATCTGTTTAGCTTTGGTTTGAAATTTGTCATGTCACAGGTTGGTTGATGAAGGACCCAAATATAGAGAGGTAGTGGCAGCTTGTAGGTGTAGAATGTTTTAATGCAAAAATGATGAGAAAACTTACAAAAACCACAGGGAACACCACAATTCAGAGCCAAAACAGGGACAGGAATCCAAGAGAAAAAAAAAAAAAACAGCAGGGAAATAACAGGAATTGACAATATACACCATGAGGAACCAGCAAGAAATATGAGCAGGAGAAGGGTTTAAGTACTGTGAGGGTGAACGCTGGGAAAAAAAAGACCTGGGTTGATTAGCTAATTGATTGCAGGTGTGAGGGGAGACAGCAGAAGGCAGACTGAGGGGAGGGAGGGAGAGTTTACAGAGGACCAGAACATGAATCTAACAAAAAAAAAAAAAACTAAACAGAAACATAATTAAACTAGAGTAACTGAGAAAGGACTAGACACAAGAAATAACCAAAGCAACACAGAAACACGGCTGATCTAATCAAAGAAAAGGGACTGAGGAATGCAGAAATGAACAAACCCCAAAACCAACACAAACAACCCAAGATCCTAATAAAATCATCTTTACCTTATTTATGGATTTTTAATTTCCCTGTTTACATGTTTTTTTTTTTGTAAGTTGTCTTGTACAAATGTTGTGTTGTTCTCATTTGTGGAACTATATGTAACAGTGTTTTATTTTGGATTTCATATCCCTCAGTGATACATGACAGGCAGGCCTCTGTCCTTTGGGTCCGGGGGTTGCTCTGAATAATGATGAGGTGCCAGATGGTCTTTGTCAGGCAGGCTTTTTCCTCTGGGTTTGGAAAGGAGACTGGCCTGTAGAACATCATCATCCTGTCACAACAAACTAATACACATGGAAATAAGATGGAAGGACATGGAATAATAATTCACATGCGTTTCTCCCTGTATGACTTTTCTCACATTTGCTCGTGCTCTTTCACAGGTACATGACTTATTCTTTATCTTATCCGTTCAAACCTGTGGAGTCATATGTGTCACAGACGTGCCACCTAACTATACTTGAACCAGTCTCAGTGTTTGATTTGATGGTACTGACACTGGAACCGTAGGCTCTGCCTCTCCGTGGTTCCAGCTTCTTTGTTTTTCTTTCCAGCTTGCTTTCTAGAAATGAACGGTAGCCAGCGCTGCATTTACATAAATTTAAATTCAATAAAACCTTTCATGCAAATTTGTCCTGACTTTAGACATCAAAGGTTACAAATTCGTCAACTGTCTCAAACCGTTTCAGACAGCTTCGACGGAACAGCAGCCGTGCACTGCAGGCACATGTAGACACAGAGTTCATCTGGTGCCCATTGTCTATCTTTTATGATACAGCTCAGTTCCATTAGTTTCTTCTTTCCATGCTCTTCCTCTGACCTGGAATCCATTCTGGTTTGCAATTAGATAGAGTAGTGTGAGCTCTGAGGGAGAGTCTCTGCTGAGACATGAGTAAATGGCTTGTTTTGTTTTTTTTACTGGATCGACATGCAGCAGCAGGTCAGGAAGAATCAGATGGACAAGTTTTATTTTGTGTTATAACATTTAAGAAACTTATTTACTATGAAAAAAGCATCATAAGACTAAATGTGTTAGTGTACAAATGCATAAAAACCGACATGTTTTTGAGCTTAAAAACAAAATCCCAAAAAGTGAATTGCTTTCACTAGTTTGAATACTATAAATCTTTTAAAGAATTACAGCTGAAAAGAAATGTTACCTTTAATTTAATCCCCATTACTCAGTTGTAAAAAAAAAAAACAGGATGTTAAAAAATTTTTTCTTCACAAGTGTCAAAATCAGAAATACTTTTAACAATTTGCATAAAAATAATTACAACTGCAGCATGTTGTAAGTTATACTTTACTTTTTATAAGATGATCAAAGTGTGAATGAGCTTTTGATGAATAACCCATGACTTCCTGTTTTCCAGGCTTTGAATGTGGTTTTATTGTATTTTTTTCTCCTAAGTTTTCTTGTGTTAGTGCTAGATCTAGTTTTTAATTTTCCTTTAACTGAATAGTCTTGGTTTGGTTTGGTAAAAAGTATTTCTTTAAACTTTTCTATTTTTCCTGCCTAAGTACATTAACTGTGAGGACAAAATACCCATTTTTACCTCTCAAAGTTTCTCTAAGCAGTCAAAATGCTCAACCTGAATAATGTATTTTCAGATTTTTTTTATACACTTTCAAAAGGACCAATGGTGTTATCTGCACCCGGAAAAAAAAAAAAGGAGTTCTTCACATATCTGCTCCAGGAGCATACAGCTGTGACACCACTTATGATAAAAATCCCTCAATGGCCAAACCATCAACTATAGTGTACATGATAGGATAGGTGATAAGTGTTGTTTGCAATGGCTGCCACAACAGTCTCAGCCAGAATGATTGGCCCACGGGAGGTCAACACACAAAGGTTGGATGATGAGAAAGAGATATACCTCCCAGAGGTGCCAGAACACTACCCAAATACCTGGCTATTGGGAGGCAGATAAATCAGAAAGCTGTGCAGCAGAGAAAACTGAATCAAGTTCCCATGTGTGCGTGATGAACTAGTTTGGAAACGATCTCAAGAAGCAGTTCCTCGACATAATAATTAAATTAAAGAATAGGTCTCCTTAGTCCAGAATAAATCTTCTTAAGCAAATTATAAACATCATTAGCAAAGGATCACTTATGTTAATGAATAGAATCATGATTGAGGAAAGCCAATACATTTACTACTTTTGCTATTTTGTCAGTCATCATACAACACCTGCTCTCACACGCACAAGGATCATGAATATTCAAACACAATTACTGAAGTGTAATCCATTACAGTCATCTGTTGTCGCTCAAAGGACTTTAACATTATGAGCTTGACATTAACAATTAAGACTTTGATCATCACTGTCATGGTGTTTCTGTTGTTACATCACATCCACAGCATCTGCAACGATTTTTTTTTTTTTATTATTCCACTTGGCAGCATTGCAAATGACCAGCTTGTTTTTAACAGAAGAGATTGTTCATTATTTGTCAAACCATTTGTAAGGTGGTGAAGTCAAACGGTCAAAACAGGCGACCAAAAAGCAGCATCAGCCACCAGTTCCTGGGTCTTCTGGTGGATTTTATTAATTAGCATTTTTTGAGCTCTGACATCCATCTCAAGCGTCTGAAGTCTTACTGATCTTAGACTAAATTGGCAACACGCCTACCCTTCATTAGACCATACCGTAACAGAACAGCTCAGACCAAACAACAAAATCTAAACAGAGAAACAGGAAGAAGATCATTAATCTAGTTTGCAAACTTTTCTATATAACTAAATGTCTGGCAAAAGTTACAGATAATGCAGGGCAACTCAAAAGGATACCTTTAAGGAACAAAAATACAATAAGGAAAACCCTCTTCTAATTAGTTTTATTGGCAAAAAACTTTTAGTAGCAATGAAAACCCTCCATTTGGTAGACTCAAGTGATGTAATCAGTGACATCATACAGGTATTTAAGCAGGAAATGCTGGGCCGGCCTCTCCCATACATCTGCTCAGGCTGTAGCATCTAAAAGGGACAAACAATGGTGAGTAAAAAAAAAAAACAAATAGTTTACCAGAAATGTGTCTTGAAACAAAAGAAACATTCATATTTGTCTATTAGTTCAGAAGTTTTAGCTAAAGCTAACATATTTAGTGTTTGCTAACACTAATCAAGCTAACACTAATAACTGTAGCATTATGTAAATTGCAACATAATGCTACCACAAACAAACCCAAGGTACTGAGTGATGCAAAGTTGCAATGTCAATGTTTAAATGAAAGCATTAGGACCAACTATGGACAGATTAAATAAATCAGAAATAACAATAAAGGACAGTAACAAACACTAACTGAACCACATTGTCAGGTGTGTGGCTATTTCTGTGTGCTAACTTTAAATAAAGTCGGCTTGCATTTTTGCAGGCTTGTTTTAACAGCCTTTGTTAGTATTTTTGTTGAATAAAATTGAAAAGGTATTGATATTGCAAATAATTAAAGCTTAAGGCAATAGCTGCAGATAATGATGTAACAATTTATTGAGCATAAGGAAATTACTTCTTGGGTAAAAAAACTTGACATTTTTGCCATAACCAGCAATTACCACAGGTTTTCCAGCTTGACACCAGAATGCACCCGCCTCATGTATGATATAATTTTCAGCTTTAATGTTCAACTCTTGAGACAAACCAAATGCAGCGTTTCGACCCCCTATCCAACGTTATCCTCACAAGTCCCACAAAGGAACTAAATGGCATCTCAAGCTTTGCTTAAAAATGTGATTCTGGATTAATTAAAAGACAACTTTTGAAAACATTAAAATATAATGACAGATTGAATTTGATGGTACTTTATTATGCCTGTACTAGTTTGGACTGCATGTGGCTGCATTTGAGTTTGACATAAGTTCCAAACGTACATTCATTGTTCTTCCGTTGCCTTTCACTTCTTGGGGTAATAGGTTTAAAAATTAGCCAGACAGCTCACTCTACAAAGAAAATTTGTAGTTCATTCTGGGGGATCAAAAGGCATTTCTATATTATTATATAAAACCTTGTGTCTTAGTGTGAGGTCAGCCCCATGTGCTGAGGAAGCTCATTTTAGACAGTATGTGTGGGTCACATTCTTTTTTTTGTCCTATTTTATAGTTCAGGATCCTAGATGAGTGTCGTAATGAGAATTGACCGTTAAATTGAGAGCCACGCTTTTTGACACAGCTCTTTCTTCGGTGCAACGGACCATATCTACAGCGGAATTACTGCAGATGTGGCTCATATCTATCTATATGTCTTTCACTCCGTCCTAACAATTACTTGTGAATAAGATGGTCAGATCCTTAATTTCCTCTCTTGAGACAAAGAGTGAATGGACGAGGCTTTAGGAACAAGGTATGCCGTCTCAATGGGTTTGACGGGTGTAAACTCGTTGTCATTTTGGGCCACTGCAAGATCACAGATGTCCTCAAATTTCTAGTTCTGGCAAAATGTGTCGATAAAACAAACTGCTAAAATATTGACAAGTAGCCGTATCTGCATTCAGTGAGTATTTCTTAAAACATAGATTGATGTAATTTGGTATTATACGGACAAGAACTGCTTTGAATTGATTGAAATTAATATTTAGGAACACAACTGTGCAATTTGTGTGGACCTCTAGAGTCTAGATGTCTACATTGCATTGAAATTGGATGCATTTTCATGAATTTTGAGAAATTCATTTCCTTAAACATGCACCAGTAATATATATCATCCTCATTTGACTGGACAGAAAGTCAAAACTGAATTTGTCTCCTGTCCCTTAAAAAACTCAAGTGATCTTTAGACTGTAAAGGCTCTTTTTTTTTTTAATTGGACTATGAAACTTTTCTCAGAAAGGCTTCTTTGATTAAGTGGTAACCCACAAGTTTGAATCAAACTTGAAGGGTTTTCGTTTATGGGGAAGATTTTCTTCTTAAAAGGCAGCTTCTCATTCCACCGGGATGTGCACTTCAAACTGAACTAGATAATGATCATTACTAAGAGGTTAAAAGGGCATGGGGAGTAAAGTACACTTTTTGAACTTCTAATACCACAAAACTAGTAATCTGAACAATTACATGGATATTTTACAGACTCCATAGATAAATGTGTGACCCTCTGCTGACTTCAAAGAATGTACAACTATTTAAATCTGTAGCGTATGAAAAATCTGAGGAGCAGAAATCCCAGTCAACATAACTAATTTGTAAACTGGAACTATTCAAGCAGGTAAAAGGTCAGTTTTAGAGTGCATCAAAAAATATGTAGAAATAAAATATGTAAATAAAAATGAAAGTTAATGAAAGTCTAATACCTTGACATTTTAATCCATAGTTCTCATCCTAAAGTTCAGTATATTAGTTCTAACTAACTTTTTCTTTATATCTGGGTCTTGTGCATTATGAAATGAGCTGTCCTTTTCTCCAGCTTTGTTCTCTGTTTTCCACTGGGACATCCCAGACCCTACCCAATCCCAGACAATGTATGTAATCCCTACCAGCTTGTTCCGTTTTCGCTCTGAGGCTTTTTCCCCAGGTGAAAATGCCTGAAATACCTCTATTGGCAGGCACCCAGGAGGCACTAAAAGCCCCCTCATCTGTATCTTCTCAACACAAGAACCTGCAGTTCAGGTCTGAGCTCCCTATGGGTGTCTGAGTTCTAAGTCTTGCACCTGAGGGTGAGTGTATTTATGATATTCTTTATTAAAATATCATGACTTTTTTTTTTTTCTTTTTTTCTCTGAATGAATTCAAAAGTAAAACATTTTTTAACCTGGTAAGCCCTAAGGGGTTGGAGAAGTATTTTCTAGTTGAAAATATACAACAAAATAAATTGAGAATAGATGCACAGTTATCAGATCTAAATTAAAGCTTGTGGTACATGTGTACAGGTAAGAAATCAAATGTTTTCTACAGTCAGCATTCTTCAGCTGTTTACGCACATGATTTATTAGTGACAAAACAAAGAAAGGAGCTAAACTGTAAGGCAAAACACTAAAACCTTTTTAAATCTGCATCTTGACTAAAACTTCCATGAAGGAGGACTGAATCAGTTGAAGCATGTTTGTTCTACAAAAGTTGTAATGATGCAAAGTCGTCATTTTGGCGTAATTTAGGCAAAAGTGTCAAAATTTTGCCAAATATGTTTTAAACCACAGCAGGTTTCTCAGTTCATGTTTTTTCTCTCTCTTTCTGCAGGTGTAGAAGCAGACTTTTGGGAGTTTTCTTG
>CAEGAE010004060.1:0-37747 GCA_903067095.1 Girardinus metallicus
TGCGACAGACTGGTGACCTGTCCAGGGTGTACCCCGCCTCTCACCCGGAACGTAGCTGGAGATGGGCACCAGCACCCCTCCCGACCCCATTAAGGGACAAGGGTGAACAGAAAATGGATGAATGGATGGATGAAAGCCTTGAAAACATACAAGCTGGTGCTGCAGAAACAAAGGGATCAGCTGAATTGTTAGTATCAGGGACACATGATGGACTCGTACTCTGGCGACTTGGTAGAAAGGGCTGAAATATGCCAAATTAAAACTGTACCACATATGTTGTCATTACAATATTAACAAAGCAAAGGCCGGTTAATAACATTTGGTTAATATATTCCAAGTGTTGTGAATAGCTCCACCAGTACAACAGTATTTCAGATATGTAAGACAAAAAGCCCCCAACAAATCAGTAATGATCAATATGGACTGAAATGAAATGTTTATATCCGGAGATGTGTTTTGGCTATATGGTCCAGCCCTTTCTTGATAAGTGTACAGGATGTTTAAGGAGAGAAATAAACGTGTTAAAGTTAAGAATAGTTTGTGCTCATTTGCATTAGATCCTTGGTGTTTACCTGCTGAGGAAAACGATGGTTTATGTTTCAGTTCGTGGAAAAACGGAGAGAGATGAAAGCAGACGGAAGGACGGATAAGGAGCTGGAGGAGAGCTACTGCTTCCTGATGACCAATTCAGTCAAGGTAGGACAAAAAGGCCGCGATGTTTTCATAATAAAGAGAACAAATTAAGCTTCTTCTGTCGTCTATTTAATTTTAAGTTAGTTTTTTTTTTTTTTACTCTTGCAGCTGCCTGTTCTCTGTGAGAAGGGACTAATTGTCGGTCGGAGCAAAAACACGGTGCTGGGAAACCCGAGTAAAGGTAGGAGACATGAATTAATCTGAAGTTTACTGTAATACAGCTGACTGCGGTTCTTCAACAAACCGTCCTTATTGGCGTCACGTCTTTTTTTTTTTTATTATGTTGCATTTTTGTCTGCGTTACCCTCGCTTTTGTAGCACATCCGTCATTTTTGGCTGAGAAGTTGAGACTTATCCGCCATGAATCAGCGCTACTTTTAAGGTGGACACGTAGTGAGCTCGTCGAGTGTTTATATTTCAAAACAGAAACGCATAAAGTGAATTTTACGTCTCATCTTGGACTCTGTTTGGACCGTTTCTCTTTACCGTTATGAGACACGGCCACCATTTTGAATAGTTGGCTCCGCTACTGGGTGATCAGCGGCGCCCTCTGCTGGATGGCGGCCAAACTACAGCGCCGAAAGGAGGTTTAAGCGCGCTTTATTAGTTAAACCAATGGAGGTTATTTTAGCCTAAGAAATAATTTATCGATTATTATTTTATTTATTTGATTCAAACGTGTTTACAATTCAAATACCAAAATATAATAAATAAACCAATATTAATATAAATATTTTACTTTGTGTCTTATTCAATTACTCAAAATGTTTAGACTTCATTCTTTAAAACTTTCATGCTTTGACATAAGGAATAGTATCAACTCTTCTTACAAATCTGCAAGCTGCAAACGTACTTCCTCCTCTTCCAGGAAGCTGTTCCGGTTTCATGACTCTCTCTTCGTCTGAAATATGATTTCCTATGAGTAGATAGAAAAAAGAAGTAGAATTAAAGCAAAGTTTGTATGCCTTACTTTATCACACATTATTCTTTATTTAAAGAAAATAAAATATATAAAATAAAGCAAACAATAATAATAATAATAATAATCTGAAGTCCATTAACTCCTTCAGACCTGACGTCCTCTGGAATGGACATAATATATTTATGGGTTTAAACCAATAAAAGAAATAGGGATTATGTCATTTGAATGATTTTTGTTACTGACCAGTGAAATTGGTCAGAGGTATCAAACAAGACAAGCATTGCTTTGAAACTAGCGATGGGGAGGAGAAAGTGTCTGTTTTCCATAAAAAAATACATTTAAGTTTATGGTAGCCTAATAAATTTGGGAATATTTCCAGTGATAGTATGTGTAGTTATTTTTTTTAATCTTTCTCATCATTAAATTGCAGGATTTTTTTTTCAAATCTGAATGTCCATCCCATTGGACATCAACACTTGCAATATATTAGCCAATATTTAATTATCTAGTGTCACCATGCAAAGAAAAAAATTATCTGTTATCTACCTTATTTGTGGTTTCAAAATTTATAGCATTTTTTTATTTTAGTTCTTTTTATAGGTGTAAATGCTGACATTTTTAACTGCTTGTAAAAACTATTTTTCTTTATTTTAATTCTGAATTGGAGTCAAAATTAGTTTTGAAGGGTGTCAAAGGTTAATCCCTGAAAAATATGGTGACAAAGTGCTGAAAATAATTTGTTGTTGCAGGCGTGTATCTGTCAAGGTACTCGGACCTGCTGCAGGCGAGACCTTTGACCCCTGGGACGACCGGGGAGCTCCTCATCCTCAAGGTGATGAAGGTAAGCCAGCTTCCAGGCGACGCTCGTCATCATCAGCGCCACTTTGTTTCAGTTTTGAGTGTTGAGCAGCGTCTGTTTTCGGGTTTCAGGGAAAGGTGAAGAGTATCTACGAAAACATGAAGATCCTCCAGGACCCGACGCCTCGCTTCGACAGCCACATCGCCAAGAACGCCAGCAAGGTCACGTCGCTCAGCTGCTTCCGTGCCTACGAGCTCACGCAGGTGACTTCCCACAATGCTCAGCTGCTCGTACCTGGCTGAAAGCATCAACCAGTGGTCGCATCTCAACGCCTCGTGTGTTTCCGCTTGTCTCAACCGCAGCAATACTTCTACGAGTATTTGTTCGACGAGCTGCGGGAGCGGCCGCGGCAGGTGTGTCCGTACGCCGTCGTCTCCTTCCACTTTAAAGGAAAAGACGCGCCTCTCTCCGTCAAACCCGCGGCGCCCGTCAGGTACCCAGATCCGGTTGAAGCCAGAACGTCTGTCATGATCAGCTGTTCACAGAGTGGGGAAAAAAACTTAGATTTTTTAGCTTCTGGTCCTGATTTATCAGGATGTTGGAGTGAAGAATCGATCACTGTACCGTTTTCACTTCATTCAAAATCTGTTTTTTCAGCACATCTAACCCATAAAACTGAAACGATTAATTATGATGAATCAATTATTGACATAATCGTCAACTAATTTAGTAATCGATTAATTGTTAACTGGAGAACATAGAGTCTAAAAAAGGCTGTTTGGTGAAAGAAAAAAACAATTTGAGCTATAATTAAACCAAAACTGTACAAAAATATATGCATGAGCCACTTTTTCTCTCCACTCAACTTTCTGTGATGAAAATATTCAATTTAAAATGGAAAATCTTCTATTTCCTTCCCAGAGCTCCTCAAGTGACAGTTTTGTTTCCTCAACTCTTAATTAATGCTTAATAAACACTTATTAATGCTTTATAAAGTGCTTAAAGGTGAATTAATAACATATATGATCTATTTATTAGGTGATCCTTATTGTAAAGTGGTACCATTTTTCTTTTGTCAGATTAATGATCAGAATAATTGATTACTAAAATAATTGTTGCCTGCAGCCTGAAGTTGTTGCAGAAGCAGATGAATGATGGGAGGAGCATCTATCGCAGATCCGTTGGGTTTAAAAAGCAGTTTAGTTATGTTTTTATTTAGCTTTAGCCAAGGTTTCTGTTTTCAAAGGGCAGCGCCTCCTGTGGCGCCTGTCTACCCAAGTCTTATGTTGTTTGTTTTCGGGTGGGCTGTACTGAAATCTAAATTTCTCCCCTCGGAGTTAATAAAGTAGGATCATTAATTCTTAATGATCCTAAAGATAATTGTTAGCTATATATATTTTTTTAATCTCAGTCTGATGTGACGTCATGGTCTGTTTTTCAGGTCCAGCAGTCAGTTCTCAGAGAGCAGCAAAGGTAAACTGAGCTCACCTGTCGCCTGCTCTTTAGCTTCAACCCGACCTCACGCGGCGTTTCCTCCTTCCTTCCCTCCAGGGTGCGCTCAGTTCACCGTGTGGACCGGAGATCTGGTGAAAAACGAGCGGGTTCTGCTCCAGGTCTCCCTTCGGTCCAGCTCCACTCCTTCTCTGCCTCTCAGGCTGTGAGTCCCACACAGAACACCTTCTGACCTTTGACCTGGTCAGGAGAGGACACAAGTTTTCCCCTCAGCATCAGAAACCTGAAGACTTTCTGATTCCTTATTTAGTTAGTTTGTTTTTTGCTCGTTCTTTTAGGATGCGCCTTTGAGCAATTAGCAATAAATCGATGCATAGTTTCCACAGTCTGAACTGGAAGTGATCCTCGCTACTGAACCGCCATCTTGGTAGGCAAGTGCAGCGGAAAGCATGGAAGACCAGTGGCTTTGAGTCCAACAAAAAGACAGTATATTGACACTCCTGAACAATGTGCAAGAGAAATATATATCAACAAAATCACTGCTGATCGGGATCAACTTGTATGAGACAAAGGATGTGGCTTGTTTATTGTTGGCATAGCAACTCCATAGCAACTGTCATGACAGTTACGGATACCTACCAAGATGGCTGTCAGCTTCAAAGTTCCCAGAAGTATGACGTCACATGTGAACTTTATAATAAATTAAAATGAGTGCATTCATTTTAATTCTACAGTCGTTAGAGACGCTCCCCTTTAACATCGTTGAAAAGCCGCCATTTTGAGAAACGCTGCAAACATTGGACGCCCAGCGCAAAGTAGTTAGTTTGCACTTCTTGTCACTTTTGCCATTTTTGTATGTCTAAGCTGAATGGTTATTTGTTGAAAGATTTTTGTTTCTTTTGAATATTTAAAATGCTTTCTAGTTCCACTGGTAAATGTTCTGTAGAAATTAAAGTTTTATTTTCAATCTTTGAGTGCGCATACCTCCATTAATCCATTATTTTTATTCTTATATTAGTTGAAATTCGTCTCATAATAACAATATTATCGTTTATTGCAGTAACTTGTCACACAATTTATCGTCCAACAAATCTCGTTATTGTGCAGCAGTAGTTCATTTAAATACGCTCATTTCTGAAGAACTGTTCCTCCTTCAGACCCGAGAAGTTGGACGTCGACTCGGTTATGACATTGGATGAAGTGACCAACCTGGTTCCCCCTGCTGTGTTCTCCTTTAATACCTACCGCAGCAGCAAAGAAGGTGAGCAAACAGCCGCTGAGGGTTTACATCTTCATTTCTGTCTCTGTTCTCGTTTACGGTGAGTTTTTAAATGTGTGTGTGTGTGTGTGTGTAGTTGTGACTGACGGCTATTACTGCAGCCTGCTGGAGGTGATTGACAGGAGTCAGTCCTCCGCTAACGTAACGATGCTGCTGCGGGAGCTGGAGACCAAACAGCTGGTGGGCAAAACTCAAAAATTAGAATGTGGTGAAAAATATTCAATGTTTTTATAGATTTTGTAGAGTGGTATATTTCAAACTGTTATTTCTTGTAATTTTAACACTTTTGGCTCTTAATAAAAAGCAAAATTCAAGTTCAAATAGATTTTTTCTCTCTAGGTTTTGGTGAATCCACTCACAGATAAAGGTTTCCTCTTCCTGCTGTCCAGCGTCCAGATGGCCACACCAACGGGTAAGACATGAACGGGTCGCTGCATGTTATCTGAACACACGGTGGTGGCAGCATCATGCTGTGGAGAGGGATTGAAGGGAGGATGGATGGAGTTAGATTTGTTTATATTGGTTTTGACACTTAAAATGTGAAAAAGGTTTAACAGGTGTGAATAGTTTTTCTGTTTCTGCATAAAACAAACATCGACTGAGCTAATAAAAGTTTCTGTGCTTTCAGAGAGGGGAGAGAACTGGAAGAGGAGCCTTCAGGCCTTGTTTGTTTTCCTGGAGCCCAGAGACGTTTCCACATTCAGTGAGTAAAATAACGAGAGGGAGGAGTTAGACGTTTAGTTCCCATCTGTGTGAATAGACGGAAACTGTCAGGCAGCTGGACTTCTTCTTACGAAACCTTAAGAAACCAGAAGTCCAGTGTCCTGCTGCTGAGGTACTCTGAGTTAAACACGGTGTCAGCGCTTCCTTAAAAAGTCTTAAATTCATTAGACAATAAGTTGGCCTTGAATTTTCTTATTATAGGTCTTTCATTATGATGTGGCAAGATTATTTAATCTCTTATTTTCTATGCAGCGTTCTGTTTTCTTGCAAAATTTTTCATAATATGCTGAATTAAAAACAAGCACAATTAAATCTTAACATTGAATACTGACTGAATAAACAGAAAACGGTGCTTTTCTCACGTCAATAAACTTAAGACACATTTATAAAATATAACAAAACTGAAAAATGAAAGGTGAAAAGAATAAAATATATGAAACAGTTAATTCCCATGAACAGAGATCAAGCAGCTCAGCCGAATGAGCGACTTTAAGCTGAGAACTGAGGTTGTTTAGTGTTTATACTTCATGCAACACTAGATTCTGTTTGGACTGTTTCTCTTGGATCCTGCCGCCATCTTTGTGTCTGTATCAACTGGCTCTGCTTCAAGATCACCAGCGCCGCCCTCTGCTGGATGGAGGCCAAACTACCAGATATCTAACATTAGATGAACGAACGTTATATGTTCTGTCATTTAATGTCAGCTTAGATGAAGGAGCATCTAAGCTGTGATTACTAGTTAATTGAATGCAGCTAATTTTAATCAAATAAAGCATTAATTAATAATTAAGTTGATGAATTGTTTGCATACGGTGAATACAAAAGCAAAATGTTTCTTTGTAACTCTCTTTTCCTGCAGCGTCACGGTGTTCCTCCTCCAAGGACAGTTTACCGTCCTCTGCCTCGCCGATGCCGCGCCTCTCTGACTTCCTGCCAGCTCTGCACCACTCCCTGGTGAAAACCCGAGCCAACCCGCCGGCCAACCTCTCTGCTGGTGTGGAGCTGCAGACGCGTGAATACCTCAGCGGCGTGACCGCCGGCAGCGTACGCTCCATCGTCTCTTAAAAGGAAAAGCCTCTTAGCCGCTCGTTTATAGACCAGTTTCTGAAACTGGATGTGTTTGCAGGTCCAGCCGTGCCCCATGACCGAGTACGACTCGGTTCTGGACGAGGAGACCAAGCCCTGCCCGCCCTACCACCGGCCCAACACGGACAGCTACCTGCGCTCCTACCTGGCCAACCCTGCCACCTACATGCTGCCGGCAGCGCGCGCCCGGCAGGCGGTAGAGGCGCTCCTCGGACCCGAGCTACGGCCGGAGAAAACGCCCGGGAACAACGGAGGCCCAACAGACGCGGCGGGACACAACACTCAGAAGGTGGAATAACTGTCAGACGATTAAAAAATGCATAGTTCTCATGTGATGTCACACTTGCAGGGACTTTGTAGCAGCTAAGTATGAAGATAGCCATCTTGGTAGGTATCCATAACTAACTGCAATGACAGTTGCTATGGAGTTGCTACGACAACGATAAACAAGCTACAAGCTTAGAACTAGCTCTAGCCTTGTTCCCATATACTTAATGAAAAATATAAGTACATTACAACTAATACTCGGTTACAGTTTTTGAGTACTCTACTTGCTTTTTGTTGGTCTGGAAGCCATTGTGCATCTATGCTTAGTGCTGCGCTTGCCTACCAAGATGGCGGTTCAGTGTCACCGATCACTCCTGACTACATATAACAGCGAGAGCTTGAACATCTCCGGGATTGTTTACTTTCAGGGTTTGTACAGGTTCTTGAAATCCTTGAAAGGCTTGAATTTCATTTAGGTGT
Source organism: Girardinus metallicus (assembly GCA_903067095.1). Taxonomy (NCBI): domain Eukaryota; kingdom Metazoa; phylum Chordata; class Actinopteri; order Cyprinodontiformes; family Poeciliidae; genus Girardinus; species Girardinus metallicus. The sequence goes on from CAEGAE010004060.1 coordinate 7,702, forward strand.
TTTCAAGGTTTGGAAAGTGCTTGATTTCTGTATAAAGTCCTTGACGTTGCTTAATTTTCAAACTGCACAGTTTCGTAATAAAGTTCCATTTAATGTTTGCTGAAAAGCCTAAATTTGGAAAAGGTTAATTACAGTTCTCCAAAGTGTGGTGCTGTAAAAGTTTGAGAACTTCCCTAGAAAATGTTTGAATTTCCTTTTAGGAAAAATGTTTGAGTGTTTTTTTTTTTTTTTTTTGTCTGATTGCTGAACAGGTGCAGCAGCTGTTGAACCAGATTCTGACCTGTAAGAAAAACGCAGAGGCGGAAGTGAGGAGGGAGGATGGCGACGGTTTGAAGGCGTCGAAGAGGAAGATGGATCAGAAGACGGCGGAGAGAACGCTAAAATACTTCAAGGCGTCTCTGGAAACGGGAAGAGCCGACAGGATTCCAGGTGAACCGAACTTGCAGTTTCTGTTCATGAAATTATTTTTTGTTTATTTGCATCTTTTTATGCGTTTTTGATTTTAAGTAAAATAAGCTCCAGTTGTTAAATGAGAAATCTGCAAAATGTGCCAGATTAAATTTTTTTTTTTACCTGATTAATCGTTACTGATTGATTACTGACTCTCTAATTATGTCACGTGCAGCTTAAGTCAGTTTTAGCCCAACTTAGTGCTTTTCAGCTATAATACAGGAAATTGTTCCTAATACTAAAATAAAGTTTGTCTTTTTAATACTTTTTAATACTTTCTCTTTGTTTTTATGACGAACTAACCATCCTGACAGTTTAGTTATTGTTTTCTGTATTTATTTGTTTTCTGCCCATTTTTTTCTTCCAGTTGGAGGAAACAAAACGTCTTTTGCATCTATAATCACCTCGTTGGGTTTGAAGGACGTGGATCTGAGGGAAGACGGATCCGAAGTAACTGTTAAATTCCTCAGACAGCTAAAAGGTGACAGAACCTTTTATTTCTTCTCTGTGTTCAGTAACTTTGTTTTTCTTATCTGAAAGCGTCTTAGTGAAAAGCTGATATTTAGGGCATGATGTCGACCTGGTACGGTGATGTTGACGGTATTTTAATGCATTTTCATACGGCAGGACTCGTTAATGCTGCTAATCAGAGCCCCTCTGAGGCAATAGAGGACGGACTGAAGGAGTCGAGTCCGTTCGGTCGGCTGGCCATGAAGCTGGGCCTGCCCACTAACTGTGACATCGACCTGAGGAAGCAGGAGGAGCTGGAGGTAAAACATCATCATTTAAGGTTTCAGAAATGAAAGATTCAGGTGGAAATCTGTGACTAAAAACGGAATGCACTCTGTATTTGTTAGAAGAAAAGAGCCCAGCTGTGATGTATCTGGTAAATCAAATGGCCTGCTAAGCAAACTGGGCTTCAATCCCAAACAATCTGATACCATTGAATGGGGGGTTTTCTTATTAATGCAAAGGTCCAACCAACCTTTGAGCAACCTGTTCACCTCCTCGCCTGTGGGGGGCGCTGCACCAAGAACCACTGAAGGAAACAACAGTGTCTGGGACTTGAAAAGTCTTGGTTCAGTATGACAAAAAGAAAAGAAAAGAATATTCAGATTGTTTCGAAATGTTATAAGTGACTTAATCTGCCAGGGAACCAGTTCTTTTTGTTAATATTAATGGATATTTTACTTAAATCAAGCTCTTACATCTTGCAGAAAAGTTACTTGTAAGTTAGTTTTGTTTTCGTTAAAGTGTGTTGTGAGTTCAGTCCAGTCTGTTAGAAAGATTCAGATTTAATTATTGATATGTTCCAGTTTGATTCGAGTTATGAAACAAATCGGTGAACTTCAGTTGAGCTTTTGCTCACACAGATAATAAAGTTTTCTGCCCAGCAGTGATTCGGTTCAAATTCAAATATACTTTATTGGTCCCAAAGGAAAATTGAATGTTATTGTTACTCATATTAATTCAAATTCTTCAGAGATGGCGATGGAGGTTGGCAGGAAACATCTCCTGTAGCGGTCTGTGTTACAACCAATCTGAAGAAGCCTCTGACTGACGTCACTCTGCTCAGGATTTGGCTGGATTGACCAGATCCACTTTTTCTTTTTGAAATTTCCTGCTTTCCATCCATCCATTTTCCGTTCCGGGCGAGAGGCGGGGTCACCTGGACAGGTCGCCAGTCTGTCGCAAATCTCCTGCTTTGATTTTTATTATTAGTATTTCACAGAAAATATGCTTCGTATCGCAACAAGAAGACGTTGGTCTCGGTTTAATTGAGGGGTTTATTTTTAGACTTCGATAATCTCTGTTACTCAAAGGTTTGAACGATGACGGAAAACAGTGTGTGTGCGTGTGTGTGTGTGCAGGAGCAGACGGCAGGCAGCGTCAGCAGCCTGGAGGGCTTCAGTCCCGGTTCGCACAGCGGGGAGCCGAACCACCACGGAGGAAGAGGAGGAGGAAGGCTGGGGAGGAAAGCGGCGGCTAATGAAGAGCAGCAGCAGGAGGAGGAGGAGGAGTGGGAGATCCCGTGGGTCCTGATCCCCATCACAGGTCGGTTCGCTCAGCGACGCGGCTGAACATCTGCTGCAGATCAGCGCCTCGGCCCACCGGGGATTTCCTCTGATTCAGGACTAACGAGTCGTTTCTCCTCATCCACACAGCAAAAACACTAAATCTTAACAAGTGTATCTGGTCTCATTTCTACTGCAAATACATTGATACACTTAAAATAAAACAAAACTAACTTACAAGTAACTTTTCAACAAGAAACAGGAGCTTCTTTTAAAGTCAATAATTCCTTAATATTGATTAATATCGGCAGATTGTTTCACTTATTACAAGGGAAAATGTCTTGTTATAAATTTTACAATCTGCCAATGAAAATACAGCTTTTTAAAATCAATATTAACGAATTATTGACTTACAATAAGCTCATATTCGTTGCAAAAAAGACTAGTAACTTAGTTTTATCTTACTTCAAGTTTACTAACATATTTGCAGGAGAAATTAGACCAAAAACACTTTTAAGATTTTGTATTTTTGCAGTTTACTCTCCAGCTCCCAAATGAGACGTAGGCTGTTTGCACTGACTATTACTTTATTAATATTATTATCACTGTTGTCATTTTTGTTGCTTTTATGATTATTATGTTTTTTTTTCTGTACTTATTATCAAAATCTACATAAAAATGTAAACCCATCAGTAGGCCTGTCATGGTATCAAATTTAGCTGGACGATAAATTGTCCCAGACGTTATTGCGATAAACGATAATATTGTTGTTTTGAGACCGTTTTCAAGTAACTAACTGCATAATAATACAAGAACTCATTATCAAAAGTCAGTAAACTTTAAATTGTAATGAATATTTAACACTGCAGCTGGAAGACGTTTTAAATGTCTAAAATAAAACAAAGCAACAGAAACAAAAAAAGAATGAATTGTGAAGTAAATTGTCCTTCAAAATAAGGGCCAATTGAGACCAAACCTCCAGACACAAAATTTTTAACATCCAGTTTTTTGCTCGAAGGAGAGAAAGAATAAAATATGCTAATTAAAATTATAGAGTTTGTTTTCATTTAACATGCAATTAATTGATTTATTGATTGATTAATTGCTTGTTGTGACAGGCCCACATGTCACTGAATTATTAGATTCACAGGAAACTAAAAGCCCATGTGAATGGAAATTATTTTTTATACGTGTATTAAGAAAAATGCAGCTGATATTCAACCTGAATTAGGTAGGCATGGCAGCAGCCAATCAGCAATCAGAACCGGATACAAATGTCAATTCAAACAGACTGCGATGAGAAGCGACAGAAACGTTGTTGTTAGGATGCAGACTGCGATGAGAAGCAGCAGAAACGTCGTTGTTAGGATGCAGACTGCGATGAGAAGCAGCAGAAACGTTGTTAGGATGCAGACTGCGATGTGAAGCAGCAGAAACGTTGTTAGGATGCAGACTGCGAAGTGAAGCAGCAGAAACGTTGTTAGGATGCAGACTGCGATGAGAAGCAGCAGAAACGTTGTTAGGATGCAGACTGCGATGAGAAGCGACAGAAACGTTGTTGTTAGGATGCAGACTGCGATGAGAAGCAGCAGAAACGTCGTTGTTAGGATGCAGACTGCGATGAGAAGCAGCAGAAACGTTGTTAGGATGCAGACTGCGATGTGAAGCAGCAGAAACGTTGTTAGGATGCAGACTGCGAAGTGAAGCAGCAGAAACGTTGTTGTTAGGATGCAGACTGCGATGTGAAGCAGCAGAAACGTTGTTGTTAGGATGCAGACTGCGATGTGAAGCGGCTGAAACGTCGTTGTTAGGATGCAGACTGCGATGTGAAGCAGCAGAAACGTTGTTGTTAGGATGCAGACTGCGAAGTGAAGCAGCAGAAACGTTGTTGTTAGGATGCAGACTGCGATGTGAAGCAGCAGAAACGTTGTTGTTAGGATGCAGACTGCGATGTGAAGCGGCTGAAACGTCGTTGTTAGGATGCAGACTGCGATGTGAAGCAGCAGAAACGTTGTTGTTAGGATGCAGACTGCGAAGTGAAGCAGCAGAAACGTTGTTGTTAGGATGCAGACTGCGATGTGAAGCAGCAGAAACGTTGTTAGGATGCAGACTGCGATGAGAAGCAGCAGAAACGTTCAGTCTGGTTTCTCCCTGCAGGTTTCTCTTCGGAGCGATACTCACAGCGGGACAGGAGCCTCCCGCAGGACCCGCGTTTCCAGCACTGCGACTCGGCCACCGGCGTCACCGTGACAACCAAATTGCCCAGGAGGAGCCCCGCCCCGTCTCCGGAGCGGAGCCCGCCTCCGTCCTACCCGTCCCCCGAGGCCACGCCTCCTCCCTCCCCCTTCCAGTGCTCGTCGCCCATCCCCAGCCCGCCGCCCTCTCCGTCCCAGTGCCCCTCCCCCGACCCCAGTCCGCCGCCATCGCCGTCCCAGTGCCCGTCCCCGGACCCCAGCCCACCCTCGTCTCCGCTCACCTGCCCCTCGCCGCTGCCCAGCCCCCGCCCTTCCCCCGCCCGCTCACCGTCACCTGAGACCAAGCCGCTGGCCTCCCTGCGGCGTCTGCCCGCTAACGAAGTGAAGCCGCCTAACGAGCTGCAGGTTTCCCCCAAGGAGTTTGCAGGTAACATTCTGCAACCTGAGCTCAGCTCACCCGCTTATCCATCTTTAACCCGACCAGAACTTCCAGAACAGAATCATTCTGTTGCTATTGTAAAATAAATTATTTAACTTGACCTTTGACCTTCACAGTGGAGCAGTTTATTTCAGGGTCGGGACGATATAAGCATATCATTTAATTCATTGGATCAAGAAAGTAATTTTGAACATGAATCAGTCAATATCAATAATTATCAGTTAGTTTTTTGATTTAAATATCTGAAATACTGCAGAGTACTGATGTGACCTTTCCTGTTTTATCCAGTTTTCCATAAGGTGTTTTGTATTTCATGGCACTTATGAAACGAAAATTTAAACTGCTGCTGCACCAGCAACAGGTCGTTGCTAGGTAACCAAAGAAAGAACGAGTTGCTAGGTAACCAGAGTGAGAGCGTTAGTAGATTCCACCATCCTTACTAAAGCCTTTCCTCTTCCAACATCTCCCAGAATGCCGTGCGGTCCTGGATTGGAGTTCTGTGGAAATTAGCGAATATTTTCACTGGACTCCAATCTTCTGATTGGTTTGGAGTCCAGTGGAACTCCAGTTCACCAATACGACCAATATAGAAAATATCGGTTGTATTTTCTGTTGTTACTGATCACATGTTTACTGCAATATTTATTGTTATTGATTTATTCCTCCCAGAATCCACAAACATGACCAACTTTCAAGTAACTTTTCAACAAGACACAGGAGCTTAGCATATGGAAATAATTCCTTACTATTGATTTAAAAAAAATTACTGGTACAATTGGCAGAACCGATTTCACTCACCAACATTTAAGTGTCAGACGGGAAATCTCGTAAAATCTCTCAAGATCAAATGTTGGTTCGGCATAAACAAACATGGCAGACTTGGAAGAAGCAATGGTGACAGTTTGTGGACTATTTTTAACAAAGAGAAAAAAAGACGATGTAATTTCCCTTCACTTTCTGTTGTTCTGTCTCATAAAATTGACTTAAGTTTGTTTTCGTAGGTGTGAAAACTGTTTTTAAGTGATGTCACTAATTGTAAACTTGCCTTCAGGAGAGTCGAGTAAAACGGAGCTGAAGGCCCAGCAGAAGGAAATTAAAACGGATCCAGCATCGGTTCCTGCAGAGACGGATCCGTTCTCGGTTCTGCCTCCGAGGATAAAATCTTCCCCGTCCAAATCTCAACGAATGGAGGAATCGGCGGAAGAGGCAGAGACGCTGGTGAAAGTAAAGGTTGCAGCAGCAGAAGAAGAAGTTCATCTAGAGGAGGGATATGAGGAGGTCGCTGAGCAGAACCAATCAGAACCGAAGGAACCCGACGGCGGCTCGTTCGGCCATCCTGTCAGAGACCTGGACAGCGTTGTGGACAAACACCTGACGGGGTTTTCCTCGGACCTGCAGCTCCTCCTGCAGGATGAAGGCGTCAACTACAGCCTCCCCCCGCTGCCGGCGGCGCCGCTGCCGCCGCACGCGTCGCTGCCGCAGTTCTCGCCCTACGTCTCCTTCTACAACCCCTGCCCTCCGGTCGCCGACTACGTCGGCTCGCTGCATGACGGCATCGTCAGCCTGCTGGCGGCGAGCGAGGACCGTGGCGCCCCGGCGGCGGCTGTCGGGATTCCTGTCGACGCCGCACTGGCCAACACTGTCAGCGACTTCGTGGCCAGCGTCAGAGCAGGGAACGCTTCAGCGGGTCGGACCGCCGCTACCGAACAGTTCTCTGACTGTGAACCAACCTCTGGTTCTGGGTCCGCCTGGGGCCACGCGGCTCAGCTTCAGGACGGTGCTGCGGTTCGGACCGTGCTCTGCTCACCTGCAGAGGAAGGCGGAGAGACTCTGACGGGCGCGGACTGCACCATAACCGTGTCAGGACTTGGTTCTGGTTCTGAAACCCAGCATCTACAGGTCGCCAGTCCGAACCCCGCCTCCGCCTCGGTTCTGGAGCCCGGCGCGGCGCCCGTCCCATCGACTACACACATCAGCTCCGTGATCGACCGGCTGGAGCCGAATGTCTTACACAACCTGGCGGAGATCCTGAAGGACATCAAGAGGAAGACGCCGCAGTTCTACGTCCACTGCCCAGAACCGGTCGACCCGGTCTGCAAGGAGGTCAAGGTAAGCTGGGAGTCCCGCCAAATTCTGCTGGACAACAAACCGCCCCAGAAGTTATTATGATAAACGATAATATTGTTGTTTTGAGATCATTTTCTAGTAATATAATGGTAACGGCACAATGATGATGTGAGAACACATTCTCAAAGGTCCATAAACTGTAACAAACATTTAACACTGGAACTGGAAGACATTTTAAACATACAAAATAAATAAACAAACAGAAACGACAAACAGCTTCGCAATCTTGGTCAGACATGTAAAAACAACTTTAAACTATTCAGTCAGTCAAATAAGGAGTGTAACAGCCAAAGAGAAGAATAAACTGAAACTGACAAAAACTGATACAGACATTATATCGAGTCGGTGCGTCTCTAGTTGAAACATTAACAAACTCTGCATTTAGTAAGTTCTTCAGTTTGAACATATTTTCACAAATACAGATAAAAATTGCTTTGATTAAATATGTAAGCACACAATCTTTACCTTGAAGGTGATATTTAAAGGGCCACACCAAAGGCAGTGGCGGGCCAGACTTGGTCCTCGAGCCACCAGTTTGACACACTGGTTTATGTGTTGTTTGCGTGTTGTTAACCTGCAGGAATATCTGGTGAGCCTGGGCAACGTGCATCAGAGCCCGGCGGACTTCCTGCACCAGGACAACACAGAGAACGGCCTGCTGGTCATCATCAAGAACCAGGACATCGCTGGACACGTTCATCAGGTATCTTATTGGACCCGCATGGCACGGAAATCGCACTGCAGTGAGATTCAGGCTGTTTTCACACCTGATAGTCCAGTGGAATCTGTTCAGTTAGGAACCAAAACTGCAACATTTGTTACATTTTCAGGTGGTGCAATTTCACACCTCACTGAGTCAAACCAAACTAAATGAAAAAACTGTTCCCCTCCTCGCCTGTGGGGGCGCTGCTCCAAGAACCAGTGAAGGAATCAACACAAAACCACTGAAAACCCTGTGCCCAACTTCCTTCTTTGCAAAATAAACAAAAATGGAGTAGCATGCAGCTAGCTTGCTAGAGTTAGACGTGAGTAGAGGCAATTAGCTGCAGCTACTCACGTCTACTAAAATGCTAGCTCACTAGCTAGCAAGCCTGCTAGCTAGAGTTGGTAGGCGTGATTAGGTGCATCTAGCTAGCAAGAAGCTAGTCATGTCTACTAACTCTAGTAGAGCTGTAGTTTCCATGTCCAGCTGACAGTGAAGTAACCATGCCTGGTGTCCGTGTCAGATTCCAGGCCTCATGTCCTTAAAGCGACACTCCTCTGTAGTATTTGTGGGCATCGACTCGCTGGACGACATCAAGAACAGCAGCTGCATCGAGCTGTTTGTCTCCGGAGGCTGCATCGTCTCCGACGAGCTGATCCTCAACCCGGACGTCATCACTCACAGTACGTAGAGAATCAGAGTCGGTTTTGTTTTTGTTGCGTTTCCATGTGCCGTAACGAGCTCTGACGTGTTTTACTGCAGATCGACTGGCTGCTTTCCTGATGCTCCTGGAGAAGCACAGCTCTCCAGAAAGTCTCTGGAGGTGGAAGATCCACTGCAAAACCCACAAAAAGCTGAAAGAGCAAGCCAGGTACACAATATAACTTACGGTCAGAACGACGCCTCAAACACGGATTCATTGACTCAAACCTCTAAAGGAGTCCTATTATGCTTCCTTGAACAGGTTAGCGTGAATCTTTGAATTGTACAAAATATCTGCGCCACATTTTTTGGCACAAAATCATTCCTAGACAATGTTGGTCTGCTCAGATTTCTTTTAGGGCATCCAAATAAGCTGCAGCTGGCCACACCCCCAACTCAATGTTTATACTCGCACGTGAAAATGACTGCAGACAGATGTGCGATTATACAACCGTAGAGTTTCCTGCATAGCCAACTGGAATGCAGCAAGTGGTTTTGGGATTGTAAGTCAACAAGAAAACACTTGTCTTTTCCAGCAGCCGTTGTGCAGCACATGAAGAGGTAAAACAGATCATCAAAGTGCTGGAACTCTGCTGGGGTTGCTAGGTAACAGGCGGAACTCTACTGCGGTTGCTAGGTAACAGGCGAAACTCTGCTGTGGCTGCTTGGTAAACAACTCAGTGGTTTGTGACTTAACATTCAAGAGATTTTTGAAACAGCTCACTTTCCACACACCAAAAAACATACATTTATTGCGCTTGGGTTGTTTTTAGAAGCAGTTGAAACCCAAATAAAGGAAAAAAATTTTGCAAAATGTGAATTTTGCATAATATGTCCCGCTGAAAGATTTCATATTCGATGACCCTAAGGTCAGGTTTGGAGATGTTGCAGCTGCTTTTCCCCCCCAAGTTTTGATGTTTGTCCTTTTCAGGTTCCGCAGGGACGCAGCCAACCTGCTGGATCTGCTCTCCGCGTACCAGAAGCGGCAGATCGTAGAGTTCCTGCCGTATCATCACTGTGACATGACAAGCCATCAGTCGCCGGACCTCGACTGCCTCACCGAGCTCCAGGCCCGATACACGCAGTTCCGACACACGGTCTACCTCACTGGTACCGCAGCCGCTCTCAGTACTGTATTCTTACTGTAGCAAAAAAACACTACTTTTTTGAATTTTAAAACATTATTACATGTTTTTCTGGAGTTATAAATGAAGTAAAATGGTTTTAAAAAATACAGTAGAGCATTAATCAGCTTCAACTGACTGTTTTGTTGTTTCAGTGAAGATTTCATGTCATTAAATTTGCTTTATATCCAGCAGTCTTCAGCTAATGCGCTAGTAGTGGAGCTAATTTAGCGCTCTAGCTAACTTTGAAGATGCTTAGCACACTTGGCGTCCCTAGTGCCGTGTTGAAACTTTACCTATCCACTCTTACAAATGTGTCAGGTAGTTAGGTGTTGATATTTATGTTTTATTTTTATGAACTGCAACTCCACGTTATTGGTATTTTTCTTCAATAACTTTATTGAAAACAGGAAACCCAGGAACAAAATAAAAGAAACAATAGAAAGAAATACAATATCTAAGGATGTTATAGAACATGTAAATTTAGTCAAAATTAAGTTGGTGCTCCAGGGTTGTAGTATTTGAAGGGCAAATATAATTTGAATTTAAACTCGATTTAAAAATTATAAATAGTGTTATATAATTCAAGATAAGAAAATAAGTTTTGTGTGAATGGATGAGTGACTTATTCCCAAGTTTGCTGCATATTCTTCTCCGTCCCAGTGACCTGATTCACAAAGCAAATAACACTCATGATTTGGTGGAGAAAACTTTAACCAAACAGCACGTTTCAGAACTTTTGAGAAATGTTTTGATTATTTACAAAGATGTGTACGAATGCGACTGAGCACCGTTAGGTTTCTGGTGGTTTCACAGAAGCCAGATTTTCTCCAGACCTTAGGAACGGGTATTAAATGTCAGTGATTTTTTTATTTTTTTATTTCATTACTAAACTCAGAGCACTCCTTCGATAAGTTTCCCGTCTACTCCAACGGGGGGATCATCGTGGCCGGGATGGAAGAAATCGAGCGCAGCTTCAACCGGCTGGTTGGCTGCCTCAGCGTCAGGGACAAGCAGTTGTTCCTGGAGGATCTGCTCGCTCCCAAAGGTGGGCTCCTGAACCTAAAACTTTATTTTAGCCACACTATGACATGGGTATAAATCCACTTTATCAATGAATCAAATCATTGGTTTTGGAAGGTTTAATTTTGAGAAAATCTGGATTTTTGCGCTCCTTGGATTTCCGTAGTTCCTATTTGGACTTTGAATTCAGGTCAAAAATAAATGAGTATCACATTTATTTTTTTAAATTGAGAATAAAATCATAACGACTAAAGTTGAAATTTTATGAGAACTCCAACATGTTTCTTAATGACTTATCACACGAACAAACTTGTTCATGTGCGACTTTAATTGAAATTCTTATTTAATGGAAGCACCGCAATTGAGAAATTGTGACATTAGTGGCGTATCAACAAAGTTTTGCGCACATTTATAAAGGAAACGCAGCTTGTCAGGTATTGGAGAACTGTGTAGATATTTATCTCACTTTAAAGCAGGGGTGTCAAACCCATTTTCAATGTTCTTAAAAACATTCTGGCTGTGCTAGAATGTTTTAACGATTAATAAATATCTGTCTAAATCACATTGATGATGGACTAAAATCTAATATCAGACTGAGGCAGCAGAGTAGAAGAATACTGCCACCTGCAGATTGGAGTTAGCGCCCATAATCTCATTGTTTTTGATCATTTTAGCGAAAATTTGCAATAAACTCATTATGTACAGTGGAAAAAGAATCTGTTGATTTTGCGTGAATTTCAGCGATCGTAGAATCGCGAAAAACTGGAGGGACTGATTGATGTAATGTTGCAGTAAACGGATAAAAAAAACTGCTTTGATTTGACTGATAAAATAATATTTTACATATATATTTTATTAATAGGTCCGTCACAATAACAAACTTTGATGGACAATAAATTGCCCCAGAAGTTATTGAGATAAACCTTAATACTGCTGTTTTGAGACCATTTTCGAGTTATATAATGATAATGGCATAATGATGAAAGAGCAATAATAAACTTCAAATTCTACTGAACATTTAACACTGAAACTGGAAGACAATTTACATATCCAGAATAAGTAAACAAGCAGAAACGACAAATGAAATGAGTTATGAAGTGAAAACTTCCACCATCCAGTTTATGGTGGGAAGAGAGAAAAGAGAAAAACAATAAATCATCAAAATGGAGATTATTGGGCTCGTTTTGATTTATCATGTGATTAATTGATTTATTTCTGCGTCCCTCTGGAGTCTAGAGAAGCTCCGGCGGACCGGATTTGGCCCCCGGACCTTCAGTTTGACACTAATTTTAGCGTCGCTCCTGACCTTCGATGTTCTGCTCTGTCTTCAGGTCTCGGCCAACAGTCTACGTCCACCGCCGCCGATCGCCTCCACCCCGTCGCCGATAGCAACCAGACGCCCGGCGTCCTGCCCACCTGGCCCCCCGCCACCGACGGGTTGGCCCCGGACGCCGGCAGCGAGCGTGTTTCCGTGGCGACCAGCAGAGACATGGAGGTGCTGCAGCAGGCCATCAAGGAGATGAGGGCAGAGCGCCTGAAGCAGCTGCAGCAGCTGCGGCTGCAGCAGCAGCTGCTGGAGCTGCAGGTGGAGTCAAGCGACGCCGCCCTTCCTGCCGCTGCTGTGGGGGGCGGTCAAGTCACACCGGCCACGGACCGGGCGGCACCGCCGGAGTCAGTCCGGTTCACGCCCGGCAGGGAGGCGGTGACGGCGACGCTGGACTCGATTCACTCCGGACTGCAGCTGGAGACGTGGGAGGACGAGAGGACGGAGGACAGACGGCGGCCCACTCCGACTGAGGGACGCTCGGCCCAGAACCATACAGAACCGTCCAATCAGAGCGCAGCTGCTCGGTCAGCTGACCCAAACGGACCTGACTTCGACCAAGAACCGGAGCGACGACGAGAACCCGACCGATCATCAGGCTCTCCTGAAGAGGGCGACGTCTCCAGGTCAGTTAAAGGTTCCTGTCCAGGTCGGATGGGGTCAGAGGTCACGGGGTTAGATTTTATAGTTGAGACAGATGTAAACAAAGATGAAGTAAAAAGGTCAGAGGTCAGGGCTAAATGTGGCAACAACAAAGAAAGTCAGGACAGATGCTGAAGTTGAAGATAAACTAATTTATCTGAAGTTTATCAGTCAGATAAATTAGTTTATCTGATTGATAAACTAATTTATTTTAAAAAGTTAAAACTGGAACGGAAAGACATTTCAAATATCCAAAATAAAAAAAACAAATTAACCATGGCTAAAACCATTAATCCGATTAATCAATTTCTGAAATAATTAACTAACTTAACCAATTAATTAATTGGAGTTTTCTGAATCAAAAAAAGTCAATTTGGTTAAAGAACAACAGAGCAGTTTAAGCCAAAACTACAAAAAACTATAATGTAACATTTTGCACTTCAGATGAAAATAATCTTTGTAAATATTCACCCAGAAATCCTCCCATTGCAGAGTTTTAGCTTCACCTGGTTCAGATTCTATAAATATCTATTAAGCAGCTTTTGCTTTCCAGTTATTTATCAATAAATCAATAATAGTTTTTATTTATCAGAATAAATTTCCTGGTTTCACCTGGTCATGTTTTCTCCTGCAGACCCTCCCAGTCCAACCAGCAGCCGCCCGTCGGCGCCGACGCGGCTCCCCAGAGCAGTGCAGAGTCCCGGATCCCCGTCTTGATGTACCGGGATCAGAACCAGCCAGGTCCGGCTCTGTTCAGCCAGCCGCCGCAGCGGGGCGTCGGCCTGCTTCAAGCCCCCCAGATGCCCCAGTTCCACGGCCAGCATTTCCACACCGGACCCTTACTGGGAGCCCTGCGCCCGCTGGGGGCTCTGCAGGGCATCATGGGCCCCCCGCCCATCTGGCCCGGCAGGCTGGCTCCCACGGCCAACCCCCTGGTCTGGGGCCTGCAGCAGCCGGGCGTGGACCTCCTGGGCGGGTTCTTCGGCCCTGCAGGTCCGGGCGTGAGCGCGTACCGAGGCGCCCGGCCTGGCGGAGGTTTTAACAGGATGTGGAGGAGAGCCGGGTCTGTTGATCCGGAAACGGATTGAACACAAAAACTAAAGATTATTATTATTATTATTATTATTATTACTAAACAACCTGAGGGTTAGAATAAATCCGGATCATTTCAGGAAACACTAAGCAAATAAATGAGCAGATGTAAATATTTACCAACGTGTAAATAAGCAAAAGTTTTCAACGTTTTTGTTTAACGAAGAGCGCAGATGTTTTCACTGTTTGAAGGACACGAGCTGCTCGCGCTCTGGAAACTCAAACCACAGGAGGACGTGAGCTTGCCTTAAACCAGTGGATAAAAAGAAGGAGAAGAAGTTGTTTTCCGTGCCGAATGTTTGGTTTGGTGCACTGGGAGCTGTTTCTGTTCTGTTGCTGTAGAGAGAAAATATGTAACAAATGGTTTTAACTTAAATCAGTTTTTATGTTTTGTTTCTTTTCTATATCAGATTTTTGTATTAAAATCCCTTGAAAACAGAAATACCTTTTTCTTTCCCTCTGTTCAAAGTGTTGAAGCATCTTGAGGACGAATGATTTGTCTACAGGAGGAAGAGGAAAAGGATCAGAGGGACCCAGGTAACCCGAATCCCACACCTGAGCAAACTACCCACCACCTCATATTTTTAATTAAGTACATTTTCTATAAAAATGTATAGTTACTTTTAAGCAGCGTGATTATGTCCCAGTTAATAAATATCAACTGAGGGTGCAAACCATTAATAAATTAATGATAGTCGATTAATGGTTCATGAGATGATCATTAGTTCCAGTGAATCAAGTAATAAACTACACTTTTTCCTAAAATGACCAACCCAAAGCGATCTAGTTCAAAAATGCAAAACTAGCTAGTTTTGCTACGCTCAGCGCCGTTGTTTGCGCATGCCCAGTAACGTATGTGCCAGAAAAGTCTTCTCTTTGTTATGATGACGATTGGCAAACTAGTAAAAATTACCGCTACCAACCGTTTCAGTCAATTGAGGCTGACGTCTAGTTTTTATTTTTATGTCATAAGATCTACCCACTCTGCTTTTACGATCTATGTACTGAGCACCCCGGGCTGAGACCTTTTTTCAGTGTTGTAGTTTGGCCAACAGAGGGCGCCGCTGGTCATTCTTAACAGGAGCCGTTGATACAGAAAGATGGCGGCGGTATTCCGGAACATGGAGGGAGAACGGTCCAGAGTCCGCTGTGGGATGAAAAAAAATGCTGTTTATGCGGTTCTGTTCAGAAATAGAAACACTACAAGATCCTTAAAGTTTCACCTTAATAGCGTTATGTCAGCCGAGCTGAATTCCGGGAGCAGTGCCGACCTCTCAACTGAAAATGACTGATGCGCTACAAAGGTAACATGATGGGGAAAAAACATGGCGTCAGTAATAACGGTTGATTTTGAGGGCTGTCGTGAGTTAATGCTCTTCATGAGACGAAGTTTTGATATTCCTACAAAAGCAACCACTGACGGTACTTAAGTATGAATAGTTCTCTGATGGAGAATTAAGTGTCTCGTCTTACTTTTTTCATCTTTTTATTTTTTTTATTCAGCAACCAGAGGTTCCTGTTTTATATGTCTAAGTTACAAGTGAGAGAACCACAACTTTCACTTTATTCAGTCATTATTTAATACAGCTGACACAAAATATTTTGTTCTTTTAATTTACTATGTCATGAGAAATGTGGACATTTATCTAATGGAAAGTTGGCTCTTTTAATACAAGAGAATAGTCGGGTTTTTGCTTATGAATTAATCGTTTATCAACTTTAGGTTCATTAATACGTAACTTGCTTCCCTAATATTAACGCAGCACCAATAAATGCCCCCTAAATAACATTTAATCCCCCGATTTCTGGAGGAATGTGAGCAGAAAATTATTAATTTGCATTCAACTATCTTATTTACAAACAGTTTTTACACTAAAGAAAACAAAGACTTGAAGAACTGACTGTAGATACAGTTCTTGATTTGAGCCTTGCTGGTTCCTAATCATTTTCTGTTTCTCTGAACAGAGAATTTTGGATGGAATTTCAGGTTGTTCCCTTATGAGCCATTCAAAAGATTAAACATTTTAAAGTTTTATTTTTATTATCTTTGTTTGATGGAAAACAGGAAACAAAGTTCATTTTAGATTTTATTCACACCTAAAAAGAAGGCAAACTTTGAACTATGACCAGATTCTTCGTCCTGGTTCTGAGGTTGTTTTGTATTTTTCTTCCTCAAAACTTCAGGAAAAAAAAAGAAAAAGAAAAACCCTCTATGAGAGGCAAAAATAAACAAAAACAACTGGTTTAAATCACTGGCATCCCAGGCTGTGCAGTTATGGCAGGCCGTTTTACATTAACTCAGTGTCACCTGATTACCTGTATTCTAGCTAAGAATGAGTTTTGACCAGGAACAAATAAATTTATAATACAAAATGGAAATTTAAGATTGCTTCATTCACATTCAGGTGAGTAAGAATAATTTAAGATATCTTCAACTACATTTTATCAGAACAGATTTCCAGCAAACTTATTGGACATAAACATGGCTTTGAGAAGCTAAATGTGCTGCTGTCAACTCATTCCCTATTTTTTTTCTATTTTTCATTGTTTTATTTATATTTTAAAATGCTATGTAAGTCTGTGACATTTTTACTTGTCAGAATAATTCAATAGATGAGTAATGTGATTCTGATGAGTCAGAATGTTAATTCAAGATAATCTGAAATAGAAAACCTGTTTAATTAGACTTGTCCAGTTTACCTGGAGATTTCTGAAAGGGAATTTCAACTAGTAAAAATTACAGTTGCAGTTGTCATAATTTGAATTCAAAAAAACCATTTAAAATATCAAGAATTATAATTAGCATTATGATTAGTCTGGATAAAAATTTAGATATTTGAAATTTATTTTTGACAAATTGTTTCATAGCCAGTAATTTTTTGTAGATATTCTGAATTGAAACTTCAATACAAATTTTTTTGTAATGTAATTTTTACACATCAGAATGTAATTGGAGATGTCTGGAATTCAAGTGAGGTGAAACAGATTTTATGCTAAAACAGCCTGCCATACATAGTGCAGGAACATTTTTGTCATGTCAACATTGCAGCTTTAAAACATCTTTAATCAGTTATTAATAAACCAAACTTTAAATAACATTAACAATAAATAAAAAAGTGGAACATTTAGCAACTTGCTGCTCGTCGTTCAACAGGAAACTGGGAGATAAAACTGGTTTTTAACAGCGACTGTAATGAGGTAGAACCTTCATGTTTGTGCAGACTGATGGCAAACCGAGGGAAAATCGCTCGTTTAAACTTTCCCCTCCATGAAAGAACCACAGCAAACCGAAGCAGGTTTCTGCTAGTGTTTATCTTCAGGCGGTTCCCGTCCCCGGTAGGACAGGAAGTCACATCAGCAGCAGTGGGAGGAGCTTCCAGACGCCGCCGGCGGTCATGTGCGGTGAGCTGCGGCCAGCGCGCGCTACTCATTATCACGGCGGTTCCGGACGGGCTTCAGGTCCGTCTCCAGCTCCTTCTGCTTCTGTAATAAACCCTGAAAAACAAGACAGCGGCTGGCTGAGCGGGTTCACCTGCAGGCGGAACCGATCCCAGGGAAACGAGCCGCTGGACGGTTCCGGTAAGGACAAACTACCGGAGTCTGGAAGGTACCGACCGGATCGATCAATCTGCTGACAGGAAGCTGAACTGATTTCACATTATTATTATGACTTTGTTTCCCAGTGTATCTAAAAGGCTTCGTACCCAAAGCTAAACTTACTAAAATTACGTAAACTTACATTGTTTGTTTTTTACATTATATTATATGTTTAGTTTATTATTTTTATGCTCTAAGAATTTCCTCTCATTTTACATGAACTGAAAAGTGTGGCGTAGCTCTCCGTCAACACTCGTGGAGTTTACGGGGTGTGAATAGTTTTCCGGGATTTAGTTGTCAGCGTGCGGATTTTTTTTTTGTTCTCCATGGGGAGCCAGCAGGTGTGTCTGGGTTACCTGCCGCAGCTGGGCCAACCCTCTCAGGATCTCCTGCTGGCGCTGGGAGCCAGGCAGCATCTCTGGGTGGAGCAGCGGGTCTGGATGTGAGGAGCCAGGAGGAGGAGCCGAGGCCTCAGCAGGAGGAGGCCCTGACCAGGAGAGACAAGTTCTGATTTGTAATAACTCACTAAAAACTCTTTCAGGTTCTGTCCACCCAGGTTACGGAGAAAGATGGCTGCAAAGCATGCTTGGGCTTAAAACGCTTATTAATATAATCTCAGTGCTGAAACTAATTTCTTAAGTTTCTGTTCTGTTTAATCTCTTCCAAAGTAAAACCCAGTTGCGTTTTTTATTTTGGGAGAGATTAAAACCTTTCAGTTGGGCAGAAAGCTGCTGCCCCCTGGTGGTTAACAGGGAAAACAACACCGCTCTGCAGCCGTTGCAAACTACAGAACCATTTCATGACGTCAGCCGAACAGAACTTCATTTTAGATAAATATCTACTTTTGGAAAGTTGATATTTTTAAGGAACCACCATTTTATTTTATTTTTTTATTATGCTTTCTAGAGTCTTTTGCACTGCTTTTATTGTTTGATAGGAACAGATACAGAAACAGATCAGAACAATCTAAGGTCTGGTATAGATAGTCCACAGCACCAGCAGGATGCTTATCAGCTGATTAAAATGAAAAGTTAACAATAAAATGATATGAAAACGATATAATACTTAATACACTTAAGACTTTTGAATCAAAAAACTGGTGTTTTAAAATGAGTACAATTCTGGTTCGTCTTTAGTCAATTCTTAAGCCTTAAAATTAATATTTTAATGTCGATTTCGGTTTTAAGGGGATCCACAATTAGTTTTAACAATAAAATTTGAGAAATATTTATTTTAGATTAAAAACAATACAGTAAAACTGTGTGGTTTTAATGCATTTAAATAAAATAGTCTCACATGGATGTTGCAAACTTTACACTGCAATGCATTCTGGGTAAATGACATATGCTAGGTCCCACAGTGCTAGCTCGGTCCAGCGAAAACAGTAATGAATTCCTGAGTTATATAGAGAAATTTAAATTCTGTTTTTACAATTTAAAATATAGATGTGGATAAAATTTAGGAAAAATAGGATGAATTTTTTTTTCCCCTGCAGGATTTAAAATGAAATATAAAAATAAAAAAAGCAAAGATTCAGAACTAAAAGCTTTACTGCTACTTTTAGTGTCATTCTTTATGGAAATTCAATGTAAATACTGCAGGAATAAACTGAAAAACTGCTACAAACCTGCGTTTGTTGTCTTAATATCTTAATTTAGAAATATTAACATTTTAGCCAACGTTACTAAGAGCCGTCGCAGACCGCTGCTGCAGAGTTTAAAACATTTTTGATGTTTTTCTAACCGGGGTGTGTCCTGGGTGGCGGCGTGTCGGCGGGCTCCAGGGGGTCCAGGCTGAAGACCTCAGCGGTCCGGAGGTAAGGAATGAACTCCAGGGTGGGAGGAGGAGAGCCGGGAGCCTGCTGACTCTGGGCAGGAGGAGAGCGCCCCCTGCAGGATGCCACAGTCCGGATTTAACCTCTCTGGTCTCTTCAGCTTAAAGAAACTGAACGATCTGAGAAAGTCCTGCTAAGATGAAGCTCATTTATTCTCTCTACATAAACTACTGCAGTTCCAGTGGAAATCTTCAAAAACTAAAAATTCAACTAATAAAGTAGATTTTTTATAATTTTTTTTGCCCAGCCCTATTTAAGCCACATAATGAGGGGAGAGAGTTTCACGTGGAGCTGCTCACCGGTCCGTGTCGACGTTTCCTTTCAAACCCGATTCCTCCTGAAACATCAACGCTCATTAGCACACAACAACATCGTTCATTTAATCCCAGTATGATTTTCCAGTTCTCCACCTTCTTAGCGGGACTGGTTCTGTTCTGCTGGCCGTTGGGGCAGAGCCGGGCCTCCTGCTGGGGAGCGGGCGGTTCTGTTCTGGACGGACGGGCCTTCTGCAGGGCCAGCAGCTCAGCCTGCCTCCTCAGTCGGCTCTCCTGCCGGTCCCTCTGCAGGGCGACCGGGTAGCGCTCCGAGGCGGGAACGAACCGCCGCCTGGGCCTGGAGAACCGCAGCAGAGCCACTTTGAGCTCGCCTCGCCTAACCAGCACTCATATCAAACTCTCCTCCGATTGGCTGAATTATAAACATTTCTCAAGTAAATGTTTACATCCGATGCTCCCATAATTTGTAGTGACTTATCGCATAAACAAGCTTGTTTAAGTGTGGTTTTAATGTAATTTCTTATTTAATGGAATCATCAAAATTGCAAAATTGTGTTTTTTCGACATTAGTAGAATCCAGACAAATATTTAGTGAAGGAAATGCAGCTGCTGTTTTGGTGTAAATGTTGTGTTTTAACCTCTGTGTTCCCCACTCCGGCCTCGTCCTGCTTCTCCGGCTCCTCTCCGTCCGGGCGAACGGTGCGTACGGGTCGTCTCCCGCTGGCAAACAGATGTTCTCCTTTCCCGCTCTCGGCGCACGGCTCCTGCTGCTAGGCTCAGCAGAACCACAGGGAGGCGGACGGTTCTGGTTCTGGACGGAGACGTCAGCGGTCTGAACTCTGTCTGCAGGAGCAGCAGGAGGAGCGTCCTCTGCTCAGGGAGAGGAGAGAAGCTGTAATCGAATGTTAGACATGAGAGCAGGAGTCCATCTGTGGCATCTCACCCGTCTGAACAGACGAGTCTTTAAACGACGAACCGCCGTCGCCGTTTTCCACACTCCCAGCCTCCCTGGTGACTGCTGAACACGCACAAACACAACCGACAGTAGTTTGTTGTTTGAAAAATACACACATATGCCCAACATGGTCTCGGTTCAACCAAACTAACCCCAGAGATTTAACCGGTAGACTCGGTTAAACTGGGGACCAAAACTGCAACATTTGCTACATTTTCTTCTTATGTTTCTTTTATTGAACTTTTCACTTCTAGACGTAAACCACTCTTGAAACAAATGAAGTTCTGCTGGACTTGTTTAGCACAGAGAACCGGTTTGTTCTGGGTTGTTTGGGTCGGTTGTGGCGACATTAGCGCTTCCCTCACTTCTGGATCCGGGCGTCTCGTCCGACCCGCCGTCACCGACGCCGATCTCTGGCTGCTCCGCCGGAGGGACCGGATCGTTCTGAAGCTCAACCAAAACCTGAAGAGGAGGAAACGGATTGTTTCTGATATTGGCAGACGCCCAGGGTGGAACTAGGAAGGGGGCGTCTGCATGAACTACATAAAAATCGTTCCATGCTTTTGTGATTTTGCAGAAATTCATGCAAAAATCAACAATTCTATGAATTTCTTTCTGCGTTTATGTATAATTGTGAGTTTAATGCAAATTTTTCTCAAACATATTGGGTTTAAGTGATGCTAACTCCCTCCTGCAGGTGGCAGTCTTACTTATTCTACAAAAACAAGAAAATAAGACTGAGTTATTTAAGCTCTTTAAAAAAATTAAAAATATTCATATGTCCAGTCTGTCTGCTTGTTGTATTCATGTACTATCTATAATTCATTGATCCCAAAGGGAAGTTAAATATTTATTATTATTAATAATAATAGTCAACTGGGATTTAGCACCACTGTTTGCCATCAGATACTGAACCTATGAAGGATGAGGCACAACTTAGTTTCTGATCGTTTCTTTCTCTTTTGGTGAAATCTGAAGGGATGAATTTTCTGCCAGTGGTGAAGGTGTAACGCCTTTTGACCCCTGACCTTCTCCTTCTTCTTCAGCATCTCCAGCTCGTACTGCTTCTTCAGCTTCTCTCTCTCCATGGCAACCCTCCGCTCCTCCTCCTCCTCCTCCCGTTTCCTCGTCGCCTCCTCCAGCTCCCTCTGCCTCCTGCGCTCCTCCATCTGGGCCTCGATGGCTCTCTGGGCCAGAATGAAACGGTGAAGACAGCAAAGCGGCACGCGCTGAAGACGAGGCTTCCTCCATGTTGGTTACCTGCTGCTCCAGCTGTTTGAGCCGCCTCCTCTCTCGCTCCTCCATCTGTGCCGGGTCCAGCAGCGACGTCATCGTCCTCAGGTAGCTGCAGGAAAAACAGAGTTCAGATTAAACGAGGAGCTTCGTTACTGTTGGTGTTTGGGGCTTAAAACTATTACAGTGAAATTCAAGCACTTTTCAAGTTTTCAGACTTTTCCAGCGCCACATTTTGGAGATAAAAATAGAAACGGATCTGTCATGCTAGCAAACGTTGCATGATTTATTATTTTTCTCTTTCTACCAAAAACTGGATGATAAAAGTCTTCAGTCGGGTGCTTTGGTCTCAACGAGCCCTTTCAATGAAAGATAACTTTGTTATAGACGTCATAATTAATTTATTTGTTGTTTTGTTTATTTATTTTGGATATTTAAAATGTCTTCCAGCTCCAGTGTTAAATGTTCATTAGAATTTAAAGTTTATTGGTTTTGAGAATGTGTTTTTCATTATAATTATGCCACTACCATTATATTACTTCAAAACAACAATATTATCATTTATCGCAGTAACTTCTGGGAGAATTTATTGTCCAGAAAAATTTTATATCACGACAGGCCTGCTTGCAACAAATGCTTCCTTCTTGTTTTTCACAATAAAAGCTGAATTGTAACTTAACGTTGGCTCAACAGCTCCTCTGGAGTTACCACTAGTTCCTCAGATTAATACGTAAACCTGTCACGATAAAACAAATGCAATAAATTGTCCAGAAGTTATTCTAGATATTCTACATATGTTTGCCAATTTAAGACATATTTAAAGTTGCTTATGATAAAAATCAAGATGCTGCTGAGTCCAGCCTGGAAGGGAATCCTAATTAGGCCTGTAATACATTTTGCTGGACGATTAATTTGCCCATAAATTATTGATAAATAAATGATAATTTTGTTATTTTGAGACCATTTTCAGTTGATATAATTAATGCAAATATACCCCCCAAAAAATATATTAACAATATTTAACACTGGAACTGGAGAACATTTTAAACATCCAAAATAAACAAAAGAAGCGAAACAACAATGATTAAGATGGATTATGCATTTCAAAAGTAGGAGTCATTCAGCTTAGAGGGAAAACAGGCAAAAGTGGAAGGAAGTGCAAACTACTTCCTACAGGTTTGCCAATGTCTGCAGCGTTTTTCAAAATGGCGGATTTTCAACAATATTAAAGGGGATCATCCCTGTAACGACTGTTGTCCAAATGAAAATCGATTGATTTATTGATTATTGTGACAGGGTTGATCCCATTTCCCAGTTTTCTACCTGGTTCTGGAGGGAAACCCTCTGGTTGAATCCACGCTGGCTCCCATGACGCTGTCGGCTCCACAGCTGCTGGTTCCCTCCCAGGCCAGCGACAAGCTGGACGACGGGTCCCAGTCGTCTCGGTCGGAGCCGCTGAGCCGCCCCGGGGCCACGGGTTGGGCCGGCGCTCTGCGCTGGAGCGAGTCGAAGTGCGCGGCCCAGCGTTCGTGGTCCTCCGTCTGCACAGACACGACGGTCAGACGCCGGATATCGGATAAACCGAATGGATTTTCATCCCATTTGTCCTTTTATCCTCCGTTTAATATCACTGAAAACCACCGATGCTGAAAACTTCAGCCAAGGTGAAGATTTGCGAATTCTCCCTTTTTGCTTTCGCGTTTGGACTACCAGTGCATAGTATTTTATAGAAATTAATATCTGGTCTGTCATTGTTTTAAAACGACCCGGCTATGTTTGGACTAGGCCACAGTCCCTACCTGTCTCCGCTGCAGCTTCTCCTGTTTCCGGCGCTCGGCCGTCTCCTCCCGCTGGCGGTCCAGCTCCTCCAGCCAGACCCGCCTCTGCTCCTCCTTCCTCTCCACGCTCAGCATCTCCTCCATGGGCGTCACCTCCTGCAGCAGGAAACGTTTCGTCACACGGGCCAAAATTATCAACTGAAAAGTAGCCAAAAATAAAACAACCTGACCCAAGAAAATGTAATTTTTTGCTTAACTTTTTTCGAAATAGATACTTATTGGACACCAGAACCTGAAGAGGATTGTTACAACGGCGTGTTAGGGACCCATTGTAGATTAAAAAAAGATTTGGAACAAAATCAAATCAGAAATTTAATGATTAATTTCTGAAATTCTCTAGAAACAACCTGGAAATTTTCAAATTTTAAAACTCTAACATTTTTGACAGTTGGAAATCTTCTTTTGGACTCGATCGAATACATTTATCTTCAAAACTAAGAACAGGATTTGGGTCACTTTCTTTCAAAATGCTTGATGTATTTAGTAAAGCTTAATAAAAAAAACGGCTTTGGCATTTCAGTAAAAGTTTCTGAATAAATGTGGGTTTAGCTTTGGTTAAAACTTGGTTATAAGAAAATTATGTTGGTAAAAGTTTTCCCTTGATTACATATTAAAACTCTCCCTCTGCATCGTGCTGGATGGCCCAAATTTGTATCATTCTTGCATTACAAGAATGATACAAAATCACTCCAAGGGCCACAAATGTCTTTGGTTCAATACCCAACAGTGTTAAGGAAGCAGGATCCAGCAGTTGGAGGTGAAATGTTTGAAACTACGTTCAGCGTTTATGTTTACCCCGAGTCGGAGGCTGGACCTGATGGCGGCTGGCTGCTCTCTGTGGCCGACAGAGGAAACGCTCGCTGCGTATTCCTCACCCTGAAACACACAGCAACATCCGAAAAATGTCAATGAAATACAGGCTGGAAGGCCTGTATTTCAAGGGATAAAAATGGATAAAATTTTAATGAAAATTTTTTTTTTCATTAAAAATGAACACATTAGTACACATTGGTATGAAAAAACTTCACTTATCAATTAAAAACTGGATTTTTCCTGATTTTTATCCCATTAAAATCAGGGTTTTGTTGGATAATTAGTAAAATGTATTCATACTAATATGTAAGGCTGATTTTAATGGGTAAAAATAAATAAAAATCAGAAATTTATTAAAATTCAGATTAAAATTTTAGAATATTCTGGTAAAATTGCATCTACTATCACTATATTCTTGTAACTGAACCCCCCCCCCCAAGATAAATCATTACAATGCACAACAAAGAAGAATTCAAATGCTGCAGTTTTTTAATATAATGCAAGTAAAATCCATTTTTTTCCTAATAATACCTCTTTCATGTCGTTTTAGTGTCAGTTGGGCGACGCCTGCCTCATTTACCGTCAGAAACAAACTTCTTAATGAATGAAAATGAAAAAGTCTAAATCTGCCTGTGGTATGAATAATTTCAGGTTTATTTGTATTTGCTAGGCTGCTGTTAAAGCAAAATACGCTCCAAAAAAACAAAACAAAATGATCTAAAATTGGCCTCTTTTTTTTCTCGACAATATTAATTTTTTAAAGGTTATGCCAGTTATACGGTTTCATCTGAGGGATATATTTAACCAGTAAGGAGTGGAAAACGTTCCTATTATGATTTCCGGCTCACTGTGCTTTTTCCTGATTAACAGCATGAAGTAACCATGGCAACTGTTGGGCATTAAACCAGGAGAATAAACAGTCGAATAAAGGTTGAAGGTGAAATACCTGCAGTCTGCTGGGGGCTGAAAGCTGCAGCTGCTGCTTCAGG
The DNA here is from genome assembly GCA_903067095.1 of Girardinus metallicus. Taxonomy (NCBI): domain Eukaryota; kingdom Metazoa; phylum Chordata; class Actinopteri; order Cyprinodontiformes; family Poeciliidae; genus Girardinus; species Girardinus metallicus. The sequence continues at coordinate 33,072 of CAEGAE010004060.1, forward strand.
GCAACTTGCTCATCTGAAAGTCAGACAAACATTTTAGTTCAACAAAATTGTCGCTGCTGGACTTTCATCCTGTTTAGAGGCAGTTTTTCCTTCCCTCTGTCGCCACATGCAAAGCGTTCGTACCAAGCTCTCTTTTCCACTGAGCCTTCTTTGCATCGATGGCGGCTCTGCTGTCCGGCCGACGCTCTTTGAACCAACTGAATGAAGAGCGATGCAACCTAAGAAAACAAAACCATCAGAACAATTAGGAGCGACAGGACAGATTTCTTTAGCGGGATTTTTACTAATTTTGTTTGTTTTGTGGCCTAATTCCTCCACAGCGCCCCCTAGAATATTTAAAAAAAAATAAAAAATCAGCCCCAAGCTATGCTTTGACCAACACATGTACATCTTGACAGGACGTTAAGAAAAAGTCTCTGAGAACCATGGTCTAAACCCAACAGGAAGTCGGCCATGTTGGATCACAGCGACCATCAAGTCTTTTTTTAATGATGTCGTATCTGAGCGAACTCGTCCTACAGCTTTCGAGATCCAGGCTTCAAACTCAGTCAGCACAGTCTTGAGGCATCGAGGGTCAAAAGTTATCAAAGGATTTTCATACATCAAAGCATGTGGGCGTGGCCAAGCCTCAAATCTGACCATACGCCATGAAACATCAAGGTGGAATAACTTCCCCATATAAGCTCCCAGCTGCATCAAACTTCATTTACATCATCGCAGACCAGAGCTCATCACATTCACATGGTCGATTAGTGACATCCTTTTAGCCCCGCCCCCTTTCAACAGGAAGTCACCCGGTTTCCTACTATTTTTCTTCCTTTTACTCTGAAGTTCATGCAGATTTCAAACTGTGTTCAACGCTGGCTGCTGGCGGGAGCATGTGGGCGTGGCTGGATGGCGACTTCTAGTCCCTCACAGTTTGCATGTGGTTGCCTCATACATCGTGCATCATTCGATTTGCACCAAACTTGTTATGATTGACCTTTGCTAACCTCTAACGAGCCCAATAGCTTTAAAATGTAATTTGACTCCACTGCACCCCCTAAGTTGTTCCAACAGCTTTGTCTCCTTAATTCATCGGCCGATCTGCATCAGATTTTGTGTGCATCATCAGGGAACGCTGCTGAACACGTCAATGTGTATCGCCTCGTGGACAGGTGCAGGAACTGCGCGAGAGCGTCTGCGTGGCGAACGGATGGCGTTGCTGGAACCCCTGCGGTCGCCACGAGGCCAGAGCTGCGCTGAGCTGCGAGGGCCTCCAACGCTGCTTTAATTTCTAAATTATTCTCTTAAATAAATAGAATTTATGTTTAAAACAGGTTGGCCCTTTGATAAATTGTGTTACTGTTTTTAATACCTACCCCTATTGTTTCTGCTGAAGAAATTACACCTCAAACTGAATCTAAATGTTTAATTTTTATTTTTGTTGAACTTGAATCAATCTGGAGTGATTTACAGCAGAAGAATTGGAGTTTATAAAAATATTTACCTGTCATATTCATCATCACCTCCCTCCTTCATTTCTTCTCCTTTCTCATCCTCCTTTATTTGCCTTTCTTCTCCTCTGTTCACAGAAGAGACAGAGTTTGTGTGTGTTTGACCTCCTAGTGATTAAAATGAGAGTTTATAATAAGAAGCAGCTTTTTGCTTCCAGCAGACCTGCAGTTTTTCTTGCCAGTGCCACCGTGAGCCGCCTGCTCCTCTGGTCCACGCTGGCCGCAGCCGGTCGACCCCGTGGTGGAGCTGAGGAGCTGCTTCAGCTGCTCTCCGTTCACACACACCACGTCTCCATCCTTCAGGCCTGCGTCCACGCTGCTCAGCACAGGCTGCGACGCTCCGCCTCCGCCCTCACCGTTTGGAAGCGGACCCGTTCTCCTGGGGGATCCCAGCGGTCCGACAGCGGAGCTGAGTTTGTGTTTGTTTGTCTTTACGTTCAGAGGATGCATACAAAGTTACACAGCAGCTTGAAAAAGTTAAATATCTTTTTTTGTTGTTGTTTTTTTTGATAACTATTATAATATCTGAGATACCAAATGTTTTATATAATCAACTTTTATTTAAGGCATGCTTTAAAAAGTTGTTCTACTCTTCCACCATGCAAAAGGAATGCTTATTTTTGTTCTTATTTACACTCACATATGAAAATGGCTGCATCAGATGAGCAACTATACAACTGTGCCTCTTTGAAAAGCAGAAGTGGAGCCTCCTGCACAACCAACAAGAATGCAGTAAATGGTTTCTGGATGGTAAGTCAACAAGAAAACACTTGTCTTTTCCAGCAGCCGCTGTACAGTTGTAAAACCAGCTGACCAAACATGCTGGAGCTCAGCTGGGGTTGCTAAGTGACAGCGGAAATGTGGCTGGGTTGCTATGTAACGGGCTGCTCTACTGCTGATTTGACATTTCGAAGGTTTTTGAAACAGCTCATTTTCCAGACACCAAAAAACATTAGCTTATTGCCAACTGGGCCGTGTTGAGACCCAAATGGAAATACAAAAATATGAATTTTGTATTCATACAAATACTGTTTGGATCAGTATTGCACCAATACTGATCCAAACATTAATTATTTAGGCTGCGCCTCCCTTACCTTCGCCACGGCTTTATTGGCGCGCTCTTTGTGACGGCCTGGAGTTTTGGATGAATTCAGGACGGAGCTTCTGCCATCAGTGGTGGAGATGCTGGAGCTGCAGGATGAAGCTGCTGCTGCTTTACACCTGACCTCCCTGGGACCCCGCGCAGCCTGCTGAGCTGGACGCTCCTGAGGCTGAACCTCCTCCAGGCAGGACGGCTGCCTGGCGCTCAGGATGCTAGCTGCTCTGTGCTTACTGGGCAGCTGAGGGAAACGCATCACAAACCATCCAGGTAAACAAAAACCTTAAAGATTAACACATTTATTTATTAGGCCCGAGCAGCGAAGCGCTGGAGAAGGCCTATTGTAATCGCAATGTTTCTTATTTTTTTCATTTTTCAGCCACTTTGCGAGGCTTTTTGGGGCCTTTAACATATTCAAAAACTCACCAAACTCGACCCAAAATTGTACCCCGAGGAAAATTTTCAGATTCCGGTGGAATCGCAAGCGGGTGTGGCCAAACTGCTCTATAGCGCCCCCTAACGTGAGCTGGGGAAAACCATAGATCGTACAGATCTGAAACCTCTGAAACCATGAGGCCTTCGGCGCGCTTTGCTGCGAGGCCTCCAACGCCGCTTGCGGCTTTAATTTTAATTATTTTTTCACCTTTCAGCCTGGAATAATTTCCAGAAGAGACTAAGCAGTGCTGGGCACCACTATATAGCTAAAGACAACAGATGTTGATGTTGTTTCTTACCTTTATTGGATGTTTCACAACACCTGCTGTAAAAATAAACCAAAAAATGAGCCAAAAAATATCATAAAAGCAATTTAGACATATTACTATTATTTACTATTAAATGTAGACATTTTTTTTATCATTTAAATTTTACAGCAATCAATTTTTATCATAAGTAGCCAAATCAATGAAATGGTTGTTAAAGCAGATATGCTAGTATATGGGAGCAAAATCTTCTGTAATCAAACGCAAAGATGAGCAGATAATTTATCTCAAAATGTTGCCATAAAGATAAGTTGGGAAGCAGAAAGGCCTCACCATGAGTGAGTAAAATCAATCTGGGTTTTCCATTTTCCAGCTCAAACAGCAGACCATCTCTGTTCAGGAACAATAAGAGTCATTAGAGCAAAAATAGAGAAGAAAACACACACCAAAATCATAAAAGACAAACGGAAAAATTTGTTTAAGAAAATTAATGAAAGTTAACAGAAACTCTTCATTCACTCAATGATTTAAATTAGAATTTTAGAAACCTAAAACAGATTCAGAAAGAGTTTTTCTGTTTGGCTTTCACAAATTTTTCCTCAGCAAACTACACTCAGAATCCCACAATGACAAAATCAAACAAAATTTTATATGGATTTAATAATTTATTTTAAAAATATTGGATTTAAATAAGCACTAAGAGACTTTATTTACAATTTAGTTGAAGTGCCCCTGATAGAAAATATTAGTTTTTAGGTGCACCAGAAGTTTCTGAGTGGCAATAGAGGAACAACTTTCAAAGATATTAATCCTGTATTTATTCTGGAAAAAATGACTGGGATTACACTGCAAAAACACAAAATCTTATCAAGAATTTTTTGTCTATCTCAGTGCACTTGAAAAACGACAAAACTAACTTAAAGTCTCCTTTCAACAAGATATAGAAGCTTATTTTCAGTCGATAATTCCTTATTGATAAAATTGTATTAATTCCACTGGTACATTATTTAAATTATAACAGTCCCACAGAACAATGCTTCCGTCACCATAGTTCACTATTGGGTTGGAGAGGAGCGTTGTATAGTTTCCTCCAAACTCAATACACTTTAGAACAGATCCGTCCTACCAACAACCATCAGCAACGACAACAACTATTTAGAGAAACTTTGATAATATGAGTTGCATTTAAATTTCCCCCTGAGATTAATAAGGTATGTCTTAGGGCTGAAACGATTCCTCGAATGATTCGAGGACCTCGATTACTAAAATTCCTCGAGGAAAATGTACCGGCCTCGAAGCTTCCTTAATTTATGTATTATTATTTAGCGCACCGTGTTCCGCCCGGAACATTATTTGCGTAACACATAGCTCTCACTTCCG
>CAEGAE010004067.1:0-22590 GCA_903067095.1 Girardinus metallicus
AATTATTTAAAAATCATACATTGTATTTTTCTGGATTTTTGTTTTAGATTCCATCACTCACAGTTGAAGAGTACCTACGACAAAAATTACAGTCTTCTACAAGCTTTGCAAGTGGGAAAACCTGAAAAATCAACAGTGTATCAAATACTTGCTCTCCCCACTGTAAGGATGCAAGAGTAGGCATAACATTATATATTATTTTTCCATGATGACAGATCAGGCTCTGCCTCATTTACCTCCCTTGACCGCACTTCACTGTGTCAAACTAATACTTGGCAAAGGGACAACTTTTGAAAAATACAAGTCACATAAATAATCAGATCTATAAAACCATGTCCACGCATGTATTTGCACACCTTTCCTTTATACATCGCAATTTAGATGAAATGCTTTTATATATCGCAATTTAGATGAAATGGAGTGCAGCTGGAGATACCGCGAGATGCCTTTCGCCACCTGTAAATATAATTAGTACCGTATATATGCCCGGAAGGTTCCCACCACTTGTCCCAATAATGATAGTGGCTGCTGTTTTCCAACACTATCGCTAATGCTAATAATACATTTTATTTAAAAAGTATCACTCAGGACTCACATGGTCACCTCACAAAAAAATTAAAGCAAAAAGTTTTAAAAGCAAGTTATTTAAAGGGGTAATAGTATGTAATATTCCAGGCACATAGTGCCATTATATAGTCAAGTGATGTTACCTTCCTTTGTTATAAAAAATTTATGTAAATTTGACTTAGTAATGTAATGCTTTGAAACTGGGCCTCTGTCTCTTTAAGAAGCTCCTGGTCTTTGACACTCTGACTTTAGCACCTTATCACAACAACGTCTCTCCATTAAGCCTTTCACGGTGTTTTTAGGAGCGTTGGACTGAGAAGTAGTTGGTAAGATGATCCAGATGCTGGTTTTCACCAAGTGTTTGCTCGGCTGAGGGATGAAAGGGACATTCCCAAACTGTCAGCCAAATCCTTCTAAAATGATCCACTTGCGATGAATCCCAGGGTAGTGAGAACTTGAACCATCACTGGTAACTACATCTTTTTAATGTCTGACTACAGATTCCAGGAAAAGACAACAATGTGTTCATGTAGCTTTATGGTTAGTGTTAGCATTATTTGCACAAATGTATTGCTACAAGCTGTTTATTTCCACATATTATGTCCCTCCGATATGTTATCAGAAGAAAAATATATAAAATTACCCTGTATAAAAAGTTATACAGAATACCTTTTTTTCACACAAGCACTATCATGAAACTAGGGATCAGTCTTAACCCTCGTAAAGTATTCGTCCTCTTTGGCCTGGTGTGTTTCTGACATGTTTTTTTGCTCTGATCCATCTGCAGATAGATGACGTCATTGCCACGGTCAGAGATTCCAACTTGAAGCTGACCCTAGCCTTTGGGATTGGCATGCACCATGCAGGTCTTCATGAAAGGGACAGAAAGACTGTGGAGGAGCTGTTTGTCAACTGCAAGATCCAGGTATGAGCTGCAACAGCATACACACTTGTTTATATTTCATTGTTTACAAGTAATCCAACACTTGGTAAAAAGTATGGGATCATCATTCCTACTAATTTTACTTCATGATTGAAAGAAATTTAGCTAAGTTTGATGTGTTGTCCATTCAGACAACACATCATATATTGGGACATATCATTTCGTCCAAATATTTGCAGTCCTCTGGTGATTTCCTTTAGCCCTTTGTAACCTTGTTTAAAGGATTGTATGGGAACTGTAGTACTGAATGCTGATATTTCTGAGCACCTGCTTTGTTTTGTCTTGTGGATTGTGTCTTGTAGTTGTTATATGAAAGATTTTCCACATAGACTTGCTGATGATTTTTATCTTCTAGATAATCATATTTTTTGTTACATTTTCATTCCTGTAAAAAACATTAACAGGTTCTGATCGCCACCAGTACTTTGGCATGGGGAGTAAACTTTCCTGCTCACCTGGTGGTTGTCAAGGGAACAGAATACTACGATGGAAAATCCAGGCGCTATGTGGACTACCCCATTACAGGTACACAGGCTTGGGTATTTTCATTTCTGCATCTGATAAAGTCAGTGTAGTACAGATACGTAGCAAATACACTAAATGGCCACTTTGAGGTACACCTGATTAATTGATTGTCAACGCAACTAGCAAAGCAGCCGATCACATGGCATGAACTTAATCCCTTTAGTCATCAATAGGTGGTGTGGACGACCTACTGAAGTTCAAAACAAACATCAGAACGGACAGATTTGGGATCTAACTGACTTTAAACATGGACTGGCTGTTTTTGGCAGTCAGGCAAGTCTGAGTATTACAGAAACCGCTGATTTCAACAGAACCATTTCTCAGCTTTACAGTGAGTGTTCGAAAAAAGAAAAAGTATTCAGTGACCGGCAGCAGTATAGGCTAAATGTATGTTGATATCAATGGTCATGGGGGCCGGACTGGTTCGAGGTGAAGGGTTGTTCACCTCGACACTCCATAGATAGATGGAGTGTCATCCATCTATCTATCTATCCATTGTCTTCTGTTTTTCCAAGATAGGATCACCGGGGCACAGTTCCAACAAATTCCTACGTCTCTCCTTGTATAAAGTACACAGAACATTTCCAGTTATAATTCCAGACATCCCACTCCCTGGTGAAATATTTCAGTGAGCTCTGGGGAATCCCCGGGGTCTACCTCCGGTGATACGGAGGTAGACCCTTAAAACTAGCCCTTAAAACTAGCGGTGGCATCCAGGAAACATCCCCAACCACTTCAACTTATCCCTTTTAGGAAAAGAAGCGGTTCAGCTTTGAGCTCCTTAACCTGTCATAAAGACTGAGTCTAGCCAGTCTCCAGAGGAAGCTTGTTTTCAGGAGCTGGGTTCTCGTTCTGTCAGTCCTGATCCCTGTCTCAAGACTGTGGGTAATTTTCACTAGATAAACAGTAAGCTTTGCTTTTTGGTTTACCTCTTTCTTTGCTATAGTAAACCACAGCAGAACTCAATTTACTGTGAAGCAGTGGCTCCAATAACTGCATACCACCACCATTATACCAGTACAACCAAGGTATGATGAATGTAATTTCTGAATGGACGATACACCAATCCTTCAAGCAGATTGGCAACAGCAGCAGAACACCCACACTTGTCACACAAGAATATAAAATGAGGCCACAAGTCTGTCAAAATTAGACGACTACATCCATTCCTGTATGGCCCCAGCATAACCATCCCCCATAACATAGATCAATACTCTGACATGATTTCCTGGAAATGACTTCACTGTATTCCATGGTCTCCACAGTCATTAGACTCTAATCCAACAGAGCATTTCCAGGATCTGGAACAGGAGATTTACATCATGGATGTTCAGCCAAAACATGTTAATATGGAGTCAAATCTCAAGGGGGTGTTTTCAACAGCTTGTTGAGTCTTTGCTACAAAGTATTAAGGCAGTTCTAAATAACAAAGTGGCCGGGGGGTGTATTTACACCAAACTATCCTTTAAACTCAAAAGTATCTTCTTACTTTGCTTTGTTTTCTGTCAGTTACAGTTACACTTGAGTAAAATTACTGTACAGATTGGCCTGTTTAAAAGCAGTTGCAACATGGGCTGAAAAACAGTCTATTGTAATATTGCATTGTGCATGTAGATGTCCTGCAGATGATGGGGCGAGCTGGTCGTCCACAGTTTGATGACCAGGGCAAAGCAGTTATTCTGGTCCATGACATCAAGAAGGATTTCTACAAGAAGTTTCTCTATGAACCATTCCCTGTTGAGTCCAGGTAACAGACACCTGTTTTCTACATTTCCTCTTTTATGCAACAAATGCCTGCATCTTTCCTTGCATAAAGTACACAGAACATTTCCAGTTAAAGTTTCAGAAGAGTTTAGTAAACTCTTCTGGTTTCTCTACTTGGTAATTGGACAGAAAAGGCTTTTGCTTGGCATAACTCCTAAGAAATGTTTGGGTATGTAATTAGCATCTTATGGTTGCTTTTGAAACTTACGGACCCCAAAATACCAATTTTTGCTTCCATTATCTAACAGTGAGCTTTGGAGATTTCTTAGCCTTCTTTACTATTCTGCTTATTGGATGTGGAATTAAGATAAAGTTGGTATTTCTAAACATGAGATTCTTTTCACCTCTGAGTAAATCTATACATATTAAAGATTGAACTTCAAAAAATAAAAATGACAGATTTCAGTGCAAGATAATCTTTCACTTATCCACAACAGTGACTGGTGCTGTAGGTATTGGTTGGGTACAATGCAGTGGCGTTTTTTGTTTTTTTTTTGTGTAGCAGCAAAAGATGTTAGCTCAGCCACTCATCAATATCTCTGTCTGGTTCTTGTGTCCTTAGCCTCCTCAGTGTGCTGTCGGACCATCTGAATGCTGAAATTGCAGCCGGAACTATCTCGTCCAAGCAGGACGCTATGGATTACATCACATGGACATACTTCTTCAGACGGCTGGTGATGAATCCCAGGTTTGTTGTAGAGGATCACACTGCTCACGATAAGTGGAAGAGGGTTCAGATCAAAACAAAAACAAACATATCCCTGAACTACACCTAAAAACAGACCCAGTTAGAGGTGTGCCGTCGTTTTGCTGTTCAACATCTGCTCTTTAGACCTGCTATTTCAGAACATTCCAGCCTGTTGGTATTTCACGGCTGTCAGACCACGTTAAAGGTTGGCAGATGGATTTTAAGGCCTACTAAGGATTTTAAGGAATCCAAAGCACTGATTATCTTGGAATTCCCATGGCTCATTATTCATTGTGTGTATATTCTAGGAAAACAATGTCAGTAATTGTTAATTTTCCCTGTTTTTTCTGAAACTTCCAGGTAGCATTTCTGTTAATTATCAAGTAAAACCAACATCCAGATTATGATTTTCTGCAGGAGTTTTCAGATTCATCTTGTTTCTGTTGACTTCACTGGGAGAAATCTTCTAAAATGTGCTGGACTTGGATCTTATTTGTTCCTGTGGTATTCAAGGCCTTGGTGTTGATGAGAATATCAACCCAATATATAGACCCATTCAATAAATTGCAGTTGTATTGAAAAGTCCATTTACTTCTGTAAATTTATCACAAAATATAACACATTGCATACATTAATTACGGGTGGTTGTTTGAAAGACTTTTTCTGTTAATTATGTTTTTTTTCTTACAGTTAATGAAAACATGGCATATTAAAATTATAAAAATATATATATATAAAAACCTCTTTGGAATGCATATTCAAATTTATTGATCATGACTGTATAACCTTTAGTTAAGTAAATGAAGCAGTATCCTGGTTTACCTACATTTTTAAGAAAAAGGAGCTAAGGAAATCAGTGTCTGTATCTGTTGTTGCATTGGTCTCCTTATCAAGAGAGACTTGAGAGAGATGTAATGGGAGATACCTGCACGATCCAATTTGTTGACTATACTGCCTTAAATTGTAAGACAGATTCTTGTTGGTCCTATAAGACAACAAGAATACAGGAGTATTAGTGACTGATGGAGTTCTTCTCTGATGCCAGATTAACTCTAAAGGAAGTTTTTTAATTGATTGGTTTAGTTACCTCTATGATGTACTGTGTATAAAGTTGAAAATGTCTGCATGTCTGCACCAAGAATACACATATACACTTAACAGTTAATCATATCTGTTCAGGTGTCTCATGCTACAGATCTAATCAATGTTAGGGTCTCTCAGAGAGTCTTCAACTGTAAACAGTTCAGACATTTTAATTAAGCATAAAACCCTCTCTTCTCTCATGATTGAGTCAGTCTCACACCATTTAGTTCCTATAGTTGAACCAAATGATTGGAACTTAACACCATCTCGAAACATGAATTCAAACTGCATGAGCATTTGTTTTTCGGATTTAGCCTCTGAATTTGGAACAGCGCACTTTTTCTCTGCTCTTGTGTCTTCTTCCTCCAAATGCAATAAATCACCCATGCTTTCAGCTTTAATAGCCACAACACAGCAAGCACAGCAGAGGAGTCCCAGGGGAATCATTAACCGCAATGCCCTGCTCCATAAGGAGCCTGGCGGTGATAATGCTAATGGCTATGACTTAATCAGACAGGCCCTGTGAAATCTGTATGATAATAAACACATTCAGTCCTTAGAAGTGTATGCTGGTAACATGTGGGATAAAAGGAATACTTGTCATTTAACACACATTAATTGCTACTCCAACATTTCTGAGCTGCTGGTTCCATCCTTTGAATATGGCTGGAATTATACATCTTTGCTCCAAAGAAAAGTACTTGTTTTGTTGAGTCAGGAAGACTTTATCTGGGCAAGTGTAAAATAAGAAGTAGACAGGTTCTCTGAATGATTTTTAATTGATGCATCTGTGTTATTGTGGTTAAATCTGACATAATTCTGATGTAAAAGATGGGGGTGATGGCAATAGGCCTTCCAACCTTAACAAAATCATCTAAAATAACAGAAAACATGCAAAAAGCTGCTCAGCAACTATGAAGAGCATCTGACTTCTGTAATATCAATAAAGGTGTTCCTTTGAGAACTGTAAAAAATAATTGTCGGTACATCATTTTAATATAATTATTGCAAAATAGAAACATTTCTTTCAAATATAATGTTGCTTTCACATTGTTTTATCTTTTGAGAGATCCTTGTCTCAATTTCCATCTGAAACAAACCTCTTGATTGAATGAGAACTATTCTAATTCTAAGGTAACTGGAGAACAGAAATAAATATCACTGTTGCCATAACTAGTTCTGACTAACTTTCTGTGAGATAGCAGAATGTTTAGCTGTTTTTACCATCCTTTCAAGAAACCTGTACCTTTTATCTGATTTTTAACACTACACACATATACTGGCATTTTTAACTAAAAAAGCCTCCTACTGAGGCTCATGTGGTAACTCTTACACTGGAGAGCTGAACTTGGAACCCATTTTAGCCAGTTAATGATAGACTACCCTGGACTCATTTTCTGTTGTTTTTTTCCAACAACAAGAGTCTAATAGCTATTTTCATTGAACATTTCTTCCCAAGGTCTCTTAATTTTCCATCAACAAGAGCCCTTCTGACCATCTTTACTGTCACAATTTTAGCTTTATACAGTTCTCAGTTGTATTTACTTGCTTTAACCATTATACATTTTTACTTCTGATGCTTTTGCACCAACATGAATTAAAAATGTAGTGGGTAGCCAATTTTATGTTACTGTGGATATCAAATATGATGTTTGCAGCTCTACATCTCACTGATATCACTTTCTGCCTGAGTGATATTGTGTTTTTTCCCCTCTCTTCCCCTGTTAATCATAAAACAACATGATCTGCTGGCTCATTTAGACAAACAATGAGATTCATGAGGTGCTGTGCATCCGGCCGCTTTGGTGAGTCTAGATAACCTTGAGCCGATCGCTGCCCCTCCATGGTGGCGACGTCTCATTTGAATGTCTACCCTATCAACTTTGGATGGTACTCTACGTATCTACTATGATGACCATGGTAACAGGGAATTGGGATTTGATTCCAGAGAGGGAGCCTGAGAAACGGCTACCACATCAACGGAAGGCAGCAGGTGCAAATTTGAATGTGGCTGTGCAGAAGGCAGAACCTGAGGCAAAACTGGGCATATGCAATTTTTCTTTTATGCATATTTACACTTTCATATGAATCCTATGCAATCTTTTATAAATGAGACCCCGGGACTTTACGAGATATTATGAGATGACTGCCCATCAGTCTGGCATAATTTTTTTTTTTTTTTAATTAAAACATTGTTTGGTTAAATTGCTCTCTTCTGGCAACTTGTCTTGTAGCTCATTCACAGTTAAATGTCTAAAAAGCCAATATTGTCTGTGATGCTCAGCTATTACAGCCTAGAAGACATCGGCCACGAGTCCATCAACAAATACCTGTCCAGCTTGGTGGAAAGAAGCTTGCTGGACCTGGAATGCTCTTACTGCATTGACATTAAAGAGGTATGTGGGTGTGTAATGTTGGTATAACTACTTGTATTTGCAACTGTCATGTCACCCAAAGATTCTTTGCTTTTTCCTCCAGGATGATCAGACAGTTGAGCCACTGACATATGGTCGCATTGCCTCTTATTACTACCTGAAGCACCCAACCATCAGGATGTTTAAGGAACGACTGAAAGCCGAGCTGCCTCTGCATGACCTACTCTCTGTCCTCACAGTGAGTCAGAAAACTTTCGACCTAGATGAGTGTAAAGCAGGTCTTTTTTTATTTTCTAAATTAGTTTGCAGTTAAAGGTACTAAATGACATTGCATTTAGTACCTTTGTCAAGAAGTATTTTAAACAGCATTAATAGAGTCAGAGTTCCTACATGGTCTGAGAAAATAAGGAATCCGTTCTGAGTGTTTTACAAGTCTGGAAAAGTATGAAATGGAAAAAAATATAGAAATATATTTTCATCCATCCGTTATTCATTCATTCATCCATACATTCATTGCCTGGCTTTAGGAAATTATGTGTAGAAACCCTGTAAAATAAAAGCAGCACAGTGATTTAAGTCACTTCACACCTGTGCAATATTATTGTTTGATTACTTGATTGCAATTATTGATTTTGTATCATATTTACTTCCCCTTACTTAGCTACACACCACTCACATTCTCCTTGAGTAACTCTTAATTGTTACAGTGTGATCACTAATTGAGAATACCCACACCTCCTAATGCCAGAGTTGCCCATCCACCTGTTTAATGCTTGTTCTGATATCTGATAACATTAGGCTGGCACTGAGCCTATATCAGTCTTCCTCTGCTGCTTGTTTTTTCCACCTGTAAGTTTGCGGCAGAGTTAATGACTAATATCTACTTGACACACAACTTCATGGAAATACTATTTGTGGAAACATGCATGTTTGTCTTCACGAGATTCAAATGGACTGGCCATAAAAAAAGTTCTACAACAAACTTTGTTTTTTATGTCAGCTTTGTGAGATAGGCCAAGGTTTAAATGGTAATAAAAAAGGAATGTAGTAGGTGCTTACAGCTTTCATTGAGAATTTTCACACATATCTAAGAGGCACTTCTGAGATAAACTCATGTCTTAATATCCTGCATTGCAGTGTGTGGTGTGTTTACAATTCAATGATGAGGGATATCATGCATTGAATGTTAACGTTTTCTTCCTGCTGTAAAAACATATAAATTTACCGGCACAGATATTAGAGTCGCTGGTATGGGGTATGGAAAGTCGATTGTTGGTTCCTTTCTACCACTGAAATGTTGAAAGCATTTATAGGCGACTTGGTCGCAATTTCTGCAATAAACTTCTCTGGCTTACAAGCTGTCCTCGAGCGCTGATAGTCCTCTGTACTCTTTTGGAGTTTTGGAAATAGAATTTAAAAAGAAAAAAAAGAACTTCCTTCATTTGCTCCCAATCACCATACCTTGAGTCACTCTGTCAAAGCTGCAGTGTTTTGAATAGGATTTGTCTCATTCACTAAAGCTACTTTTTGCCGAAACCAATGTGGCCACGGGACATGCACAGTGCACTGTTCTAAATTCAGCATTTTGACGTCATTTCCAATCAGTGCCATTCAGCCAAGCCCACATGCTCCAGTCATGTTCAAAGGGAGTGGGGCTAAGGTGATGTCACCAGTTGCCAGAGAATGTGATGAGTGTTGATCTGTTATGACACACAGAAAGTATCATAGAATTATTTCCTTGTACGTGGAAGGTATTTCCACGCACATTTTATGGCGAATGATCGGATTTTTAGATTTGGTCATTCCCACGTGCTTTAATGTAGCCAAAAGCTTTTGAGAATTTTTTGATCTGCAGTGCCTCAGTATTGTGTTGAGTGATTCTAAAGCCTGTATGTCAAAAACTGTAGGAGCAGTTTGTTCACATAAAACATAAGCAAAACAGATAACATGGCGGCTTTGATCTAAATTGGCTGACTTCATGTGGATGTTTGGACCATGACTCTAAGAGTCTTCTTTGTAGGACATAAGTTACACAGGTGTGCCAAGTTTCATGATTGTCGGTCGAAGCATGGCTGAGGGATACATTTTTTTAAATATTTCTTCAGTAGACGAATAAGGCTACGCCTGCCAAATATTGGACTGCATTACTGTTAGGTGGTAATGCAGTCCAGATTAAGATTGATTTTAGCAAGTTTGGTGCAGTTCAGCTCAAATCTGTTGAATTTAGAGCCAAACCTATGGCAATGGCATGGCATCTAAATTTGCCACAATACCACACCTACATCCTTCACCAAAAACTTAGTACTGGAGGCCAAGTTGATAAGTGGGTCCTTATCAACTGGACCCACTGTCATGATGATAAGGTCACAGGGGTCAGATGTGAATCTTTCAAAGTAAAACCTTTTTTTTTCTTATCTCACAGGGTTCTCCAAGTAATGTTGTGATTTTGCTACTGAGTACTGTAGGGGACCAGATGAGCATTAGTCCCAGATGCTTTAGTTTCTCAGTGTCTTATGTATAAGATAAAACATTTTCAAAAAGTCAATTTATTTGGCAGAACATAATAATAAACTGTAAAATTACAATATTCCTTTGCAGCTCTTTTGCCAATCTGGCCTAATAAACAAAAACCGTTGGGATCTGAACTGCTTAACAGGCTGCCACTTATGCAGTGCCATGGTAACCAATAGAGGGGATGGACACCTGCAGACCTAACAACACATGGACATCTTGACATTTGAAAAAAACATTTGAACACTAACCACTTAATGTTTTTTTTTTAATTGTGCACAAATTCTTAGTTTCTCAAAACTTCCTTCAGCTTTTGTCTACTCTTGTTTTTATCAAAGGCATCTTATTGGTTGAGATCAACTATTTGTGCAGAGACAATCTTCCATTCCAAATTTGTTAATCCATGTCCTTGAATATCTTGCTTTATGCACTGGATGCAGTCATGTTGGAACAGGAAGGGCCATTCCCTAGTGACACTTCAGAGTCAGGAGCTTAAAACCATTTTGGTATGGGGAAGCATTAAGGAGAATAATGCCTTTTATTTGGAGACACCTTTATTGGCACTCAATGACGTCATAAAAAATACACAAAATTCATTCAAAGAAACAATATTAAAATTATAAAATTACATTAAGAACACTGGAAGTAAGGAACCAAGGCTAACTCCTGAAGAAACACGCCCACATCATCATACTTAAAGACTAAACAAAGGTAGCAACTCTTTTAGGAGTTTGTCCTATAACCAGTAAATTGCCAATTCAAAGCCCTGACATGTCTGTCTCAGTTGTTGTGTCCTTGGGCAAGACACTGCACCCATCTTGCCTTCTGGTGAGGGCCAGAGGGCCTGGTGGCTCAGGGCAGCTCTGGCTAGGGTGTAGTAGCAGCAGCTACTACATTGTAAATGTATGCGTGAATGTACTGTGAAGCACTTTGGGATTCACTGCACCAGAGAAAGCACTATACAAGTACAGAAAATTTATCCTTTTAAGCTTTACCCCATGCAGTCGGGAATGTGCTGTTCTCGCGGCAACTGCCAAACCTAATTCCAGGGACAAGACTAAGTTCCCTGATGGATGTATCTTCCTGGTGAACATGTCTCCAGTTCAGTGTTGTGCTTTAGACCATCTGAAACATAGCCTTGGAAACCCAGGTTCAGCACACAGGCTGGTGAGCAGAACAGAGATCTAAAAAGGGGACAGATAAAGTTTTTCTTGTCAACAGATCTTCCAGCTGAAGTGGGCTCACCAGGGCTGACTTGCTCGTTTCACTTTTGATGTTTTTTAGGACGCAGAGGAATACGCTGAGCTACCGGTCAGACACAACGAGGACCAGCTCAACAGCCTGCTAGCTCAGCAGCTCCCTCTGCAGGTCAACCCCCGCTCCTTTGACAGTGCACACACCAAGACTCATCTTTTGCTGCAAGCACACTTCAGCCACACCCAGCTCCCATGTAGTGACTACACAACTGATACAAAAACAGTTTTGGACAACGCCATTCGAATCTGTCAGGTAACTCATTGTAGTGCTTTGACCCCAAGCACTGTTATTTATTTCAGGATTATAAATTTGTTTCCACTTTTTGGACACCGCAGCAACTCTATTAAAAACTATTTGTTTGGTCTAGATAAATGTACCAATCTTTACTAGCCAATCAAAATATGTTTTTTGTCTTCATCTGAATCATAAAAAGTCTCCAGTCTGATTGGTCTGGTGAAATGAGAGGTGTTTCTATTTTAAAGAAGCCAACATGGCTGGAGAAGTAAATGTGTAGAAAAGTACAGCGGTATTTAGAATGCTCTAGATCAGTGCATTTAGTTAATTGATCACCAGGCGCCTGATTGCTTATATGAACAAAACATTAACTTGAAAACAGCCTAGAATTCTTAGTTTATTAACCTGTGTTTAAAGTTTTCATACCACTGGCTTATTTTGATTTAAGTCAGGGGGCTTGAAATGAAATAAGTGGAGTTTACTTTAAAAGCATATGCAAACTTGCTTCAAAAAATTGCATTTTCAAAACTGCACTGATTGAGCAACAATAACTTTTGCAGTTTTAGTAAGCATAATTTAAGTTAACTTAATGAATCTGAGTATGTTGTATTTACTTAAACAATGACCAAAACATAAGTTTATTTTTCCCTATAAATTAGTTATATAAGAAGAATACAACTTTATTGAAACAGTTCTTGATTTCTGTTTGTTTCTCTGCTGAAACTTTGACAGAAAATATAGAAACCAAAATATTGACTTAAGTCATTTTTTTCCAAAATAATTTTTGCAAAAAAAAGAATTACCACCTCTTTATTTGTTGAAATATAATTTAGACAAGGAAATAACTAATGACAAAAAATGAGTCGATTTTGGGAGGTGGCACCTAAGGCAGACTAGGGTGGTCATGAAAATAAACATACAACTCGTTCATGGTGAGTAGCAGTTCTATGTGCTGTTAAATATCATAAACTAGCTGATAGAGTTGTTGATGAACTGACTACATAGATGAAGCTTTACAGTCTACCTTAGGCATCTAAAAACTATTTTTTGTGACAAATAAAAGGTGGTTTAATTAGTTGCAAATTTATTGTGGGATACCTTGCTGCTGGTAGCACGGTGCATTGTAGTATACCTTGTTAGCCAGTCAAATACTTAACTTTTTTTAGATGGACTCAACTTAAACATTTCTTATCCAAAAGTTAATTCCACTTTTTAAGATGAGTACAAACAACACGTTGATGAGAATAACAGTAACAGTGTGTTTACTTGAAATGTTAAACTATATTTTGTTTACAGTGCATTCAAAAGACCTTACATTTTAGATATAAAGTCAAACAAAAATGACTTTTTGTGGAACAAAATTGCTCCAAAACTTGTGCTGCCCTTAAAGAAAATGAGTTATTAATTCACTAATTTATGTCTGAGTTTGATCGACAGAAATAAGTGACCATAGCTTTGTTTGTAAATTTTACTTATTTCAACTTCATTGAAGTTGAAATAACTTATCTTGTTTTTAGTTATGTACATCAGTACATCTTGTTATTAAGATGAACTGATAGGATTCTGTTTTTCTGGTATGGAAATAAATCTGGAAATAAATTTATTTCCATCCATCCATCCATCCATCCATTTTCTGTTCACCCTTGTCCCTTAATGGGATCGGGAGGGTTGCTGGTGCCTATCTCCAGCTATGTTCCGGGTGAGAGGCGGGGTACACCCTGGACAGGTCACCAGTCTGTCGCAGATTTATTTCCAATAATGAAAATAAATTTAAAATTAAAGAATGTTTTGGAGTTAAGCTTTTGGTCAAGTTCTCAAAATCAGCCACAGATATTCCAAACTTGTTGTTTAACCCTTGCTGTGTGATTCTATGTGATGTTTAGCTAACATAGTTTCCTTTGCTTGAAAATCTGTAAGCTTTTTTTCCACAGCTTGGAATGTATGTTTTTAGTGTGTAAATGCAGACATGTGCTTGTGATTTTCCCTCTAGTGAAAGTGGCTGGTATGGGTGAGCTCATGCTGCACAGTCCTATTGCTACTGTTTACTGCAGTGGCTCTGCTCAACACGGTGTTATTCTTAGGTAGAACTGAAAGAACAGTAGTGTTGTACATTGAATTGACCAGTCCAACTTATCTGGATACTCCACACAGTAAACTACAAAATCCCAAGTGACTGTTATTATTGACATATTTATCACTTGGTCCTGAAAACTTCTATTTGTTGACTAAAGCTGCTGATGACTGGAACTTGTAGAGAGTGGAAGCTGCTGTCAGCTCACACTTGATACTGATTCTGTCACAGAGGGATGTGGTCATCTTTTTCCAGTTCTCCCCAGTAACTCGTTGCAGACTCAGACATTGTGAGTCATTACAGTAGTGCAATATTTTATTAATTAGTTACAAGTGTTCACTGGTTAAACATTTCTGTATGATTTTATGTTTCCAAAAGCCCCTTCTCTGCATTGCAGATGTCACAGTCCAGCACGCAGACACTTTGACTGTGCAGACAGTTTTTTCTTGTCTTAATTAAGTCCAGACATGAGTTTCCTCATGCTTTATCATCAATAAGATAAAAACGTCTGGAATATTTTAGTGTATTCTCCAATACAATCAATACAGTGCAGGTACTTGACAGAAGCATAACATATAAAACCAATAAAACAGATAAACAATTCTTCCTAATCTCTCGGAACAGTAGATAAAAAAATTAATAGAAAGGTATACAAAAGATTAAATATAAGTAAAATGCTGATGGATTCAAAAGAGACATTAAGGTCTACAGAACTTTAAGAGCAGAGTGACTAATGAAGGTGTTAAAAATTGATGATCCTCGCTGCTAAAAAACAAAACGGACACAAACACAGAGCCACACTGAACTCTGGGACCTACAATAAAATGGAAGAAATCAGAATTGCATTTCAAAACAATAATATCAATGACAGTACTACACATGTGGGCAAAATTGTTGGTACCCCTCGGTGATGAAAAAATAACCCACAATGATCACAGAAATAACTTGAATCTGACAGAATAAACATTCTATGAAAATGAACAAATGAAAGTCAAACATGGCTTTTCAAACATGCTTCTACAGAATTATTTTAAAAAATAAACTCATGAAACAGGCCTGGATACCATTCTTTTTGATGATACCCTTAACTTCATATTTTGTTGCACAACCTTTTGAGGCAATCAATACAATCAAACATTCATAGAACTGTCCATGAGACTTCTGCATCTCTTAGCAGGTATTTTATCCCACTCCTCATGAGCAAACTGCTCCAGTTGTCTCAAGTTTGAAGCCTTTTCCAGACGATGTGTTTCAGCTCCTTCCAAAGATGCACAATAGGATTCCCACCATTAATTTTATCTGTCTCTTTGTTTTGTCATGAATCTTCCTCATGAAGCTACGTCCAAGGAGGTTGGCTATAGTCCCATGGATCTTAAATTTCTGAATAATATGTGCAACTGTAGTCACAGGAACATCAAGCTGCTTGGAGATGGTCTTATAACCTTTACCTTTAACATGCTTGTCTCTAGTTTTCTTTCTAATCTCCTGAGACAACTCTTTCCTTTGCTTCCTCTGTATGCTTCTCAATGAGTTTAGCAGGTGTATGAATGATCTAATTGTCTGACTGTTGACTGCAACAACCCACATTATTAGCAGAAATAGAGGGCCCAAAAACCAAATTTTGCTTAGGGCCCCATGGAGGTGTGGGCTGGCTTTGATCATTTTTATCCAGGCTTGTTTCATGAGTTTATCTTTTTAAATAATCTGTTAAAGCATATTTGAAAAGCCATGTCTGACTTTTATTTGTTCATTTTCACAGAATTTGTATTCATTATTACCGTTGTCACTTGACCTGATTAGAAAATAACAATTATTTCTGTTGGAGCCTATTAGGAATTAGATTATGTTTTGCTAAATTATTAATGTTACAGATCCAAGATTATGTGAATTATTGTTATTTGTTTGTTTTGCTTAGACCCCCCGCAGAAGCAGCTGCTGTGGTTGATCTGATTGTTTGGTGAAGGAGTGAGGAGAGAAACAGTTTTTCTACCACAAATTAACATTTATATTTGAATTTTTTGTAAGTCAGCTCGGATAATATTTCTGTTATTTTTTTGGGAATGAAAACACACCTTTTGGAGCCAGAAAACTCCCCGCAAGTGCTTTTATCCTAAAAACTACTCTGGTATTTTTTTTATTTTTGGACCTTATTATTATTATTATTGCAAGAGTAGCCATAACAAGTAGAAAAACTTCACTGATGACTTGAAGAAAAGTGCAAAGTTGTGGGATCCAGCCAATCACAGATGAACAAAAAAAGCATCCAGCTGGCTGAGAGTAAAATCAGCTGATTGAGTTCATGAATGTGCTACAGAAGAACAATTGATCACTACAGAAAGCAAAGTTGTGAATTTTGGAAAAGGATTGTAACAAAGTAGGATGTTTATTGATGAAGTTATTTGAATGTGAAGGGATCTGTGTGATCATTAACAATGTCGGACCCTGAAACTCTGCCTGCATCCTCAGATGTTGATGCAGTCAATGATTCAGTACAAACATTTAAGGAAGCTGTGGATGAGTTAAAAATGCTCTTAAGTTGGTTCAAGAGCTCTTATCAGAGGAAGAAAATAAAAATTATTACAATGACTGGTTTGAGCCTCGAATTAAGATGTTGAAACATGGAAAAAAGACATTGTACAATCAACAATCTGATAGCATATCTAATGTATCACAGAAATCACAGTTATCTTTTTCCACTTGATCATCAACATCCAGATCTTCCTCAGTCTCTTCAGAGTTAAAAAAAAAGGCCAAAGCAGAACAGGCTGCTGCACTGGCACGAGTTGCTGCATGAGTTGCTGAAAGAAAAACATGCTCCTCCATAAAATCCTTTTCTTCTTACAGTTTCTCACTTTTTCTGCAATGGCAAGGTGAGAAGTCTGTAATTAAGCCTGTTGCTGTCAGACCTTACCATTGCTTTTATTTCACCAACATTATGCCTTTAATTTGCTTTAACAGTAATTAATTTGTACTGCATTAGCATTTTGGTTATCATGAACCTCCTTCTCTATGCAGCTTGAGTCATTTTACCCTCAAGAAATGACTTAAATTAATGATGTTTGTTTAAGATCAACTCAGCAAAGAGCTGGGATCTGATTCAGCTAGAACATATCCTGCTCTGTTCTATTTTAGTGTTTCTTCAACTTCTCCTTGTTTTTTCCTGTTACTTCATGTTGAAAGTGCATTCTGTCAGAGCCCCTCTCTGGCAAAATCTGTAATGTCTCATCGACAACGTACCTCATTGTTAAAAATTGCAAATAAATTCTTTAAAACCAGACAATGTAATTTTCTGAATTTTTTTTTCTCATTTTGTGTCTCATAGTTGAGGTCTACCTATGACGTCAATTACAGGCCTCTCTCATCTTTTTAAGTGGGAGAACTTGCACAATTGGTGACTGACTAAATACTTTTTTCCCCCACTGTAGCCCTGTGAACGCTAACGTCTGCATGCTTAGACATTAGGATGCAGAAGTACAGGTATATTTGATTTTTAATTGTTTTTGTTTCTGACTTCAGGCAATGCTAGATGTAGCTGCCAATGAAGGCTGGCTTGTTACAGTGCTCAGTATCTGCAACCTGATCCAGATGATCGTCCAGGGTCGCTGGCTGCACGACTCTTCATTACTGACACTTCCACACGTCCAACAACACCACCTCTACCTGTTCAGGTAAACAGCATCACTGCTCCACCGGTGTTGTTCTCCTGCTCTATGCATTCTTCATTTGTTATTGATGTCACAGGAAATATTGCCAGACACTCTATGAGAGATAGAGCAGATAGTTTTTGAACCATCTAAAAGCTGGTTACTGGCTGGATGCTACTCTGCGTCTTCCCATGTAGGATGCCTACAACGTCTTCTCCCTCTCTCACAACCCTGTTTTCTGTCAATTTACTGTGAAATAAAGGCCACTAGAGCTAAAACATCCTATAAAAAAACGATACCTGTAAAGTATGGCAATGTTTCCCAGCAGCAGTCTGAGAAAAGTCATTCATTTGGAACCTCTTTAGAATAATATACAGAGCAGTAAAATTTGCAAGACTTCCAGGGGAAGGTTATGTTTAGACATGTGGAGACATGCAGTTAGGGAGGCAAGGTTCTGAAATGTTAAAATCACAACATATGTTTTTATTACCCTCTTGATAAGTCTGGAATAAAATAACTTCTAATACATTCCAGATTCAGCCTTATAGAAACCTTTAGTTGACAATATTTCTGAGTGATCTGAGTTTTTAAAGCTGACATTTTAAAGATGGTTGTCTGTTTCTAGTTGTGCGACTTGATCAGTGACATGACCGAAACTTTTGTTATACTGGGTTTAGGAAAAACTCTACAGAGAAGGATTCTGACAGCTTACTACATTTTAAAGAAACTCGGTCTAGAACAACAGCTGTCATTGATTCCTCTGTTGGAATAGACAGGGTTCCTTCATAGTCTGGAATGGCATGGAATTCAACTTTAGTGTTTTCCAGGTCTGGTAAAATATGAGGGAAAAAAAAGAATATGTCAAAGTTTGCTTTGCAAGACTTTTGTCCCTCTCCCATTCTCTAAATGTGTCCTTCCGTCTACCCTTCCTTCTTCGGGTGTATTCTTTCCTCATATGCTTCCATTTCCTTTTTCCATCCTCACATCCCTTAAGTATTTTTCTACTTTTGCACTTTTCTCCATTTGTCCTTCCATTCTTTCTTTCTTATGTTATTCTTGTCTTCTTTCTTTATTTCCTTCCTTCATTTTATGCTTCCATCCATTAAGTTCATCCTTCTCATTCGCTCTTTCTTCCTTCTTTCCATTCTGCAATATTTTTCATTTCTTTCTTTCTTCCTTTTGTCAAAACTTGATTCCTTGTTTTTCTTTTTTTGCGTTCTTCTTTCTTTCCTTAGCTGTATGTGTCCTTCATTTTTTCTTGCTTTCTTTCCTTGCTTTTGTACTTCTATTCCTTCTGTCTATTCTCATTTTTGTACCACATGCATGTCCTTCCTGTCAAACACATACATGTCATAGATTCATATGTTAGCATTACATATTTTTAAATCACCATGAAGGACTTAGAAGTGTAAATCGCTGAGTCAAAATAAGTCTGGCAGTTTTCCATGAATAAAGTGCAGGAACCCAATTAGAGCCCCTGATTAGACCACTTTTTCAGTTATTATATACACCAACAACTTATTGATTCCATTTTGATTACAAATGTTTCAGAATTCTCAATAAGCAACTTCTTAGAGTGATATTTAAATATGTGTATCCCAGAGACTCTATATCCACATATATCTGTTACATGATTTCTGAGGTGCTAAGAGTAATAAATGTATTGCAGTATTTAAACATAATCCTTTCCTCAGAAGCTTGTCTCCTCCAAGGAAAGCAGGCCATGGACAATTTTCAGAAACTCACTACTTTTAGATGCATACTCCTCTTTTTAATAAATATTTGATTTGATTTATTTTTTTTGCAATTTTTAAAGCACTACATCAAAACTAATTTTGGTACCAACATTACATGATGGAAGTCTCACACCTAAAACTTGCGATTGAAGATTTCTTCAGTTTAATTCAATGACTCGACTTTTTCTGTTTGTAAAAACGTCTTCCAGGAAATGGGCAGATATAAAAGGAAAGAGTGAAGGTGAAGGCTTCTGTGGACCTGTTGAGGGACTCCCAGAACTTATTGCTGCCTGCGGTGGAAAAGAAAGTGTTTTTTCTGCTGCTGTTAACCAGGAGTTTCAGCCAAATCAGATACTGCAGGTAAGCTCACATCAAAAGAAACTATTTGGTAAAAATTCAATTCAGCAGCTTTAAAAACGTGATTGTTCCGACATTGTACACACCTACACATAATTTCATGAGAGCAGGACCATGAGCAGTCCTGCCACTGTGGTCCCTAGTGCCTCCCAAACCCCCAATTACAACTCCACTCTGAGAGCTAATGGCTACTGTAAAGAGGAAGCCAGGCACAGCAACAGGCCCTGTGACTTCACCAAATCAGCAGGATTCCTCCTTCATCCCTACCTTCACATCCGCCGCCTTGCTGAGTGGCAGGTTCTTTAATTGAATAATTAGATGTGGTGCAGTGTTCCTGTCTGACTTGCTCTTGGAGAGTAATCCTCAAATAAATAGCTTTTCTTGGCTGAATTTCAGAGGTGTTTTCCCACATAGACCTCAACAAACTCTTTTATCCTTTCCATATTTTTTTCTTTGTTGTTGTCTTTATGTAGTTTTTTGTATCACACTGTCTTTTTCTCTTGATGTGTATTTTAAGATTGCCCTCAGAATCCCTTACAAAACGGAGAAGCATGCATGATAATCATTACAGTACACTGGATGTCATTTAGCAGATCTGTCCTTCATAACCTGCTCTTATACAGGGATTTACCATCACCAGACTTGACTCCTGTCCTGGTTTCTAACACACATCAAAGAATGTTACACACATCAAAGAAAGTTACAGTTGCCTTTGGCTGTGTGTAAAAAGGCTCCATTCCAGCAATTTTGCCTGGCATGATGTTTGAAGAGGTGCTTCATGTCAAACCTGTATACACATGCCATTACCACAGACATCTATGGAGAGACATGATGTGGAAATTTTCCAGCTTTACATTGTCTGCACCATAACACTGCACCACCAGGCTTTCTTCATGTTGGCACTCTCTCATCTCACATATTCACATATGAAAACATAAGAAATAAAAGAAAGGAGTCATCTGAAGTGTTGTTAGGCTCTGATCCAGTTTTTTTTACTGAGTATCTCCTTTGGAAGGCCTTGAGGGTCACAGTGCATTCCTTCTGACCTTCTGTTCTAGAGTGAGCTGGAGGATCTGACTGGAGAGAGAACTGATATCAGGATTTCCCTCCTGGGTAACCTTTGTTACCCAATAAGTGGGAGATGATGTACATAGATGGATAAATAAAAAGTCACTAAAATCCTTTGCCTTTTCTCCATTTTTTTTTCTTTTTTACCCCAGCAAGTTAATTTTGAACAGTGTAACTTCAGCTTGACTTAACTTGCAGTGTCTACTATCATCCCTGTCTTTCCACCTTCCTGCTCTCTGCCAGGCATGGTCTTTCCTGAGCCACCTTCCTGTGCTGGAGGTTCAGATGAGTGTGAAGGGATGGTGGGAGCAGAGCCAGGAGCAGATGGTGCGCCCTCTCCCTGGAAAGGGGACTAACCTGAGAGAGGAGAGCAGATGGCTGGATGTCCATGCTGATCAGGAGTACGTTCTACAGGTGTCACTGCGCCGACTCAATCTGGGTCAGCACAGGGTAAGTGGGACCAATGTCAGACAGCTGAGTCCTTTTGATGAAAAGTTCATGTTTTATCAGAGAGATGTAGTATAGAAATGCAAACATCTACCTTTAAAAAGAATGACATAGTTCAACATGTTTTGACATTACATTGTTTTTGGTATAAGTCACAAGTGCTGTGACACTCTTTGAGACAACTATAACTATGCTCAGAAAGTTCAACTTATGGTAAAAAAGAGAATCGACCTTCTGTCAGATTTAAGGTTTTATCTAATAAATGTTCTGTTATTAATCAAGTTCAACCTTGCCTTCACATAATCCACATATTCCTTACTGCCATTACGTATTTAAAAAAGGTAAAATCTAAAAGTGAAAGTTGGTGGAAAAAATTTACAAGTCTACAAATTCCCAAAAATGAACAAAGAATTTAAAAACCTGCAATTTAAAAGGATATAGTTTCATTTTTTCTAAAACTGCAAGTAAAATAATGAGTAAATGTGAGACATTTGTGTATGTTACAGAGGAAGCAGGAAAGTAAGGCCCAGGCTCCCAGGTTCCCAAAAGCAAAGGACGAGGGATGGTTCCTCATCATGGGGGAAGTGGATCGCAAGGACCTGCTGGCTGTCAAACGGGTCGGATACATCCGGAACCATACCACTGTGTCTGTGGCCTTCTACACCCCAGAGAAGACTGGAAAGTAAGATTTTGATCCAAACCGACCTCAGGTGGTGAATATGGGACCGAACATCATCCACCCTGGTCCACAATACAGGTGGAGGGCTGTGTGCTTAGCCCAGTTCTTTTCACACTCTTCAGCCGTGACTGTGTAACCATCAACACCTTTAACCACTGTGGGTAACTTCCAGTTTTGAAACTTAGGATTTTATGTTTTATGACAGCTGGTAAAAAATTATCTTCACTGTTGAACAAATTAAGCTCCAAGATTATTATTTTGTGTTTTAGTTTGATGTTTAAGCAGATAAGTTTAATGACTCTCACTATGGTGGGTGAATTGTTTTCCCACACTACCAGATGCTCTCTTCTCCTTTACAGAAGGCACTATGGAATACTCTGAGGAAAAGCTAGTTACTTACTACTATAATCTGTTACCTTATGCAGCCACATTAAATGTGCCTCAAATCAGCTGTTGTCTGGCTGTTACTCCCACAAGACACACCACAAAATCAATTACGCCACATGTGCTCTGCATGTAGAGTTTATTACATCATAATCAGGGTTTCCTCCTGGCGGCCTGCCATGTTTTACTAGCCCCCCCACCAGGCCATGCGTTGCTTGTTTTTGATTTTAGAAAAATTTATAATCAAATATATATAT
>CAEGAE010004096.1:0-44822 GCA_903067095.1 Girardinus metallicus
TATATAAACTAAGTGTGTCAAATCTAAATAAGATATTTTCACACATTTTTTTTTTTTACAAATGTATAATTTCAACCGATTACTCTAAGCTAAACGATTATGTTCTGCAAAAGTGTATTGATCATAAAAATTAGCATTGTAGCATTTGTTTATATGTAGAGTTTCCAAGTGGTTAGGGTACAGAATATTACACCTTCTAGTTATAATGGGAATATCTAAAAAAAAAAAGATGGCTTGGGTAGCACTCTTTGAATTTCCAAAACATGATAGTAAGATTTCTTTCTTTCTTTTATTGTTGGTTTTATTTCCAAACAGTTATATTTGTATTCTTTATGCATCTAGCTGACCAGCAGTGCGCAGCAGGAAGTGTCTGATTCTTAAAGATTAGCCCAGAGAAAACTCCATTTTCTCCTCTGGCGCTTCTTTAAAATGACTTCAAACCATTGAAACAGTAAGATAAGAAATAAATTGCAAGTTTGACACTAACTTTTTTTTTTTTTTTTAAAGCTTGTTGCTTGTAACCCGCCCGTGCTGAGTCAAAATGTTTGGTCTAAATGAAATAAATGTCAAAAGTTATAAAACCTGCATAATAGTTTGTAAATAAAGTTGCAATACTCCTCAGACATGATATGCAGAGATGCAAGGAAACGATGAAAACAATTTGTGACTTTAAAATATAATGAAACGCTGCCATTTGGAACCTTAGACTTTATTTTTTACATTTTGATCGCCAGAGAATTCGGCTCAGGCCTTTGACAAATCTAAGTTGAACACAAAAACTAATTAATTAAATGGAACCAAAGAGAGAACGTAGAAGAGTCTTATAATAATAATAATATATATATTTTTCTTAATCCAATGGCAGTAGCTCGTCAGCACGTTCAGAACACTGATGCAAGTGAGATGGAGGAATTAATGGCTGCCTCAAGATTGCTATCCCGTTGTATGTTTTTCTCTGAGACACTTACAGTTTTGGCAGATAGTGCTCTCAACCATTTATGTATAAACGTTTGCTTTAATAAGGTTTAGATGTGTTCATTAGTTCTGATTTGAAGACCAGATTGAAAAAAACAAACAAAGTTCTTCATAAATGGAGGTGCACAGGTATGTGGCGTTTGAGAATCAATGTATATTTGAGTAATCGGAGTCTAAATAGTGATAAGTTAGTTTATTTGAAATGAGAGGCAGCTGGTACTGCCACAGTGGGGGTCTGCGCTGCTGGCAGGCCCCCCTCAAACGCTGATCTTTCCACTGAAGGTTAATCACTGCTCTCTGAGCATTCGTGGTTTTTATTAAAGACAAAATGGGTCAGAAAATGTTTGTTATAATAAATTCAATTCAGCTGAAAGTGTTTAGCTTTTTACATTTGTTGAAGTTTTTAATCAGATATTTGCTATTTTAAAAAATATATAGTTTGAGAAAGTAAACTGCTATATTTAACTCAAGCGACACGTTTTGTTACTGATCATTGCTGTCATGACGTTCTATTATATTTTTTTACAGTCCTTTGCTGTTTTAGAGTCATAAAATAAACACTCTCAATATCATTTTCTTTATTTAAACAGACAATATTCATATCAATTGGCATATTGATTTGATCAACTGAATTTAACTGCCTTGTATTATGATTTGGGTTTTACTGGACTGTATATGTTTTAATCAGATACTATTTGAATGTATTAAGCTGAAGTGAATTTATTTTAATGCATTTACAATGAAATAACTGTTTAGATTTAGATAGAAATTGGAGCAGTTTGGCTTCTTTATTTTATTGTTATATAGATGAACTGAGTTGAAAGTCCAAAATTGCCATTAAATAGTGTCTAGCTGGGCTAAAATTCCATCAATTACAAAACAAAACCACGAGCCTCATTGAAACATTACATATTGTCATCACTAACATGTATTTTACACCTTCATTCAACAGGTGAGATACATTTACTACCCTTTGCACGTGAAAAGGAGATTTTAAAAGTCTCAGAATATAATTCTCATGACAACATATGTATACACGTGCAACTTGACCAAAGAAATAAAGCCAAAAGTCTTGTGAAAATGCTAGTAGGAGCTGGTAAGACAGTATCATTATGTATAAGGAAACATGTCCTGTACCGACATGCTCAGTGATGGGCTACTCAGCAAGGAGGAAGCCATTACTCCAAAACAAAGACAATAAATGCCAGGCTGCAGTTTGCAAAGGGACAAATACCTTAATACCTGAGGACAGGTCCTGTGATCTGATAAAAACCAAAGTAGAACTGTTTGGCCATTATAACCAATGTTGCGTTTGAAAGGAAAAGGGGGATTTCGTGTAATCCTGGGAACACCATCCCAACTGTGAAATATGGAAGTGGCAACTGCTGCATTTCATAAAGTAGATGATGTCATGACGAAAGAATATTATGAAGAAATATTGAAGCAACATCTGAAGACATCAACCAGGACGTCGGAGCTTGGGGGCAGATTGGTCTTCAATTGGACAATTACCCCAAGTAAACAACCAAAGTGGTTACAAAGTGTCTTAAGGACAAAACAGACAGTGCACCGGCAAGCCATTGTGAAAAGCTCGTGGAAGGAAACCCACAATGTTTGATTCAAGTCCTACCAGGGTTTCCTCCAGAAAACCTGCTGAGCCCTGTGGTAGGGCCAGTCCACAAGCGACTCACCGTATTTTTGTATTGAAAAGTGTTAAAAGTTACAAAAATTTGGAGGTGGATGAGCAGGCATCATAATTTGAAAATGATAGCATGTAGGAAGGGTGCAGTTGGTTCGCATTGCCTCATGCCCAGAACAATTCGTCTACTGTAAACTTAGCTTAATCTCTACTGTATAAAAAAAAAAACCCTATTTAAAATAAACAAGTAAATCCTGGTGGCCCGCCAGGCTTATAATACACTTATAATAAACCCTGCATACAGCTTAAGACGATATTCCCTAAGCAAATGAATTTAACCTTCTGAATTCTAAGAAATCTAATTTGACATTTAGCAGATAGAAATAATTCAAACTGACATAAAAACAAGAGAAGTTTAGTGTGATTTAACTACAGACAGCTGGATAAAACTTACTTTAGTCGTGGCATTTGCAAGTTTTTTACAGATATTATAACTTTTAGAATCCCTTAAGGACTAATTAAATGATTTCATGTGTTTTCTGTCTGAGGAATGCATTTTTCTCTAAGTTCAGCCAACAGGTGTGTGTCATGCAACATGTCCTCACTTTGTCTGGATACGTGTTACTTTCATAGGGGCGAAGGCCGGGGATTCCCCACCTCTCATCAGGGATCACACAATCCTGCTACACCCTATACACAGTTCCAACTGAAAGAGCTGTTCTGCACAGGCAGTTACTATTTTTAGACACCTGCTTGGCTTCCACAACACATTAGTTTTTGTCTTGTAAATTCGCATGTTCAATCAGTTCAAATAACACGAGAAAGCCACGGTAAAGTTGTTGCAGGTTTTACCTCGTGTTTACGTCTCCATGGCAGTCTTCTGGTCGGGCATGTCTGAGATCCAGAGTGACCGCAGCAGTGGATGAATGATGCATAAGCATGGGTCGGTATGATAACCTTGAGTAACAAAAACACCAGGGTATTGTAGCATTTACACAAATACTTCAGACGGAAATGCAAAACGGGTCGTAATTACTTGTTTAAAACGGTCAAGCAACAACTTTTTCCGTTAAATTCAGTAGGAGACCTTTTTTTTTTTTCTGCCCTTTTTCTGGCCTACAAACTGCCCTAAAAATCACTGTAGCTGTCCTTCCTTTATAAACACAAGTAATTATCTCTATAACAACCTTGCAGCTGTAAAGTGAACTGCAGTGCCTCCGATATAATCGTGCGGTGTGAACTGAATGAAAGCATGTGTGGGTGTGTGTGTGTTTGTGTGTGTGAAGATGAGGGAGCTCTTCTTCGGTCGCTTATCAAAACGCTTGGATTAGAACGGCCCACAAATCATTATTTGCCCAATGGAAGCCATTCCATCTTGGCTCTGAAAATGTATTTATTTTTATTTTTTAAATTATTATTGCTGTGTTGTTATGCTCTCGGCTTTATGTAATAGGAACGGCACTCTGTTGCCCTTGAGAGCAAACCGGCTGTCTTTGATGCTGAGATCTGTGCAGGCAACACTGAGCGTGAGTCATCCAGAAGCCCACACACACACACGTACACGCACACACACACATGCATACATGTTTGCGTGGTCTTTCCATTGACTTCCATTCATTTCTACAGCCGAACCCTAACCAAAACTCAATTCACACCTTGGACCTAAACTTTACCCTGTACCCAAATGGACAGGACACTGGAGAAGGAAAATCAAGAGCTTAAACCGATTGTTGCAGACGACCAGACCTGCAAGCACAATACGATATACTGGAAAGACGAAACAATGCACTCCGTGCCCAGCTCATGTCGGTTCGTGCAAAGCTTGATCAGACAGAGCGCAAATACAAGGATGCGAGAGTCGAAGTGTATTTTTTTTGAAGTCATTCAACAATCTCTCAGGAGAAAAGTCCAGGAGCTTCTGATAGACCTGAAGAAGGCACAGATGACGATGGATCAACAGTCTGGAGAGAGGGACGATCTTTGGGATGAACTGGACCATCTGCATAGCCAACATGAGAGAGCTAGGCAAGATATCCAGAACCTGTGCAGGCAGAACATTGATTTGATGAATGAAAATGCTCTGCTTAGAGAAAGGCTGGCTGAACCAGAACAGGAGGACAGGGCACAGCAGGAGAACCAGGAACCACAATCAATTCTGAGAAAACTCTGTAAGAGGGTAGGTACTGTTTTAAATACAATGTACCAGACGGGAACACTCGGATACTGGGTGCCACCATGGATCTTCTGATTCCTCTGGTTGGTCCGGTAAAACTGGTGCCTTGCTCTACCTGGCTGTTCTTGAATTGGTGGTTGTTCTTGAATTGGTGGTTGTTCTTGAGTTAACTACCACAGCCACCGCGTCTTCATCTGCTCCATCTCCCTCATCTCTTGCAGTTAAGGTCTCTGTGTTGCCTGCAGCAGCAGAAACGCCAGCCCCGGTAAGCGGGCATTCAGCCGAGCTTCTTCCCAGCACTCCTCCCGAACCTTCCTGCACTCCACCTGCGGCTAGCCCCTCCGAGTCTTCCTGAACTCCGCCTGCGGCTAGCCCCTCCGAGTCTTCCTGAACTCCGCCTGCGGCTAGCCCCTCCGAGCCCTCCTGCGCTGGTTCAAGCCAGCCTCCAGACTGCCTTCCAAAGCCTGAGCTCCTCTGCGCCAGCCGCCCTCCACGAGCCGCCAGAGCCACCGGCTACCCTCCACGAGCCGCCAGAGCCACCGGCTACCCTCCACGAGCCACCAGAGCCACCGGCTACCCTCCACGAGCCACCAGAGCCACCGGCTACCCTCCATGAGTTCGTGCACATACCTGTTCAGCCTGTCCTAGTCCATCTGCCAGAATCCGGGTCCCCCTGCCGGCGCTCCTCTGCCTCTTAGTGGGCCTCTGGGCCATCCGCCTCATCTGCGGCTACCCTGCCGTTCGCCTCCGGTCCCTCCACGAGGGGTCCGCCTCCTGCGCCGTTGCCCCCTGCTGGACATTTTGCGGCAGGCTCCGTCCTGATGACATTCTTGTTTGTTGAACTAAGTTTATAATTTTTTTTTTTTCTTTGAACTCTGGCCCTCCATCCAGCACCCCTCCGCCCAACTTTGTTGGGTCGTTTTGATTTTGGACTTTTTGTGCGTCTGGTATCCGCCCTTGAAGGGGGGTACTGTGAGGATTTGGATTTTATTTGTCTTTTCAGTTAATTGAATCTCTTTGTTGTTGTGTCTTCCCCTTGATTGTTTCCAGCTGTCCCGCTTGTGTCACCTGCCCCAGGTCAGATCTTTCTTTTATGTATCCACTTGTGTGTTCCGTGCTTCCTGGATTTTGTGTACTTTATCATTAAAATCATAATTTCACACTACAACCTGGGTCCACCACGTTAATCCTCACCACTACAACTTCACATTTCATGACGGGTTGTTCTGGAATTACTTGTTCTTCTTAAATTACTGGTTGTTCTTGAATTGCTGGTTGTTCTGGAATTGCTGGTCCTTCTAGTATTACTGGTCTTTTTTGAATTACAATCAGTAATGGTTGTTGTGGTATTACTTGTTGTTCTTGAAATACTATCGGTAATGGTAGTTCTTGAATTACTGGTTGTTCTTGAATTGCTGGTTGCTAATAGAATGCTAACAAGACAGCAAGATAACGGTAGGTAACCATGGCAACTGGAGACAAGTTAAAGACAAAGCACAGTGTTAATAAACAAATAATCCTTCTTATCTGATTACATTCTACTTGGAAAAACGTGAAGATCAGGAAAATGTACTCATGTTCCACAAAAGACCTCCATTTGTTGATGGAAATCTTTATAATGGACCTCTATAGGTTACACACAAGTATACACATACGCGAAGACACGCAATACCTTCAGCATCAGCCTTACCAAGCTCAGGAATTATGCCATTGTGTTCAAAACAGTTTGTGTTTTTTTCACACTGAATTACTAATAGGTTTTTAAATCTATTTTTTTTTGTGAAATGGATACTTTTGAGCAAAATCAGAATGTTTATTTTGCTGCAGTAGACCTAACTAGATGGATTTTAACAGTATTGATGAAACATAACTTGTCATTATTACATAATAAAACACTGAGCTGTCTTCATCAGCAGTAATCAAGCGATTTTATTTATTTTTTTGATCTGCAGTCGAGTGGAGGTAGACGTGGCTTTATGTAACTGACATAATACTCTCCTCTGGCGTTGTCCGCCAGGTTGTAGCTGTGGGTGGTGTGTGTAATGCCTTTGTGATGATATACTATGCCTTAAGATTTGTGTTGATGCTAAAACTGCTCACTGTGTTTTCTGTGACCACTGTGACGTGATCGCTATCTCTTAAGGACAGCAGTACTTTTTTACGGCGAACCACCATTGACCTATTTTCGCAACCTGTGGTTGTTTTAAAGGTTTTTTTTTTGTTGTTTTTAATCGCTTCCTTTTCTAAAACCTGAAATTACAGAAAATGTTTTCAAAAGTGACTTTTATTTCAATGACGGAGTATAAGTCAGGCCAAGAGAATTTTTGTTTAATTGTGAATATATATCGTCATATCAGCAGAAAACAGAATCCTTATCAGAAAAAAAAACATCTTAAAAATTATAAAAGAAAAGTTGCTTTGATGAGAAAAGAGCTGAGATATGAAGATCTGAGGTGACCAGATCCAGACAGGTTCTTGGTCCACTTGACACGGTGCAGTGTGGAAGCGAAAATGTAACAGATGTTGCAATTTTGGACACCAATCGAACAGAGTCTACCGGACTGTCAGGTGTGCAAAAAAATTAATTGAAAATTATAATCGATATTGGCATCTCATTTATTGCATATTTTCTTGATATTGTGCCACCTTTTCTAAGGTTCATTGTTTCTGGCTTTTTCTTTATGGCGTAGTGTTGTCGAACACCTGCACTCTTCAGACCAGCAAACTGCCAAGACTGCGGGTCTTGTTGAGGTGATCATCCTGTTGATTAGCAGTTTCTCAAGTTGCTTTGATCAGCAGCACATGGCTGCTACTTAATGGTATACTTACTTGTTTGACAGTTTTTCTACTTAATTCAATGCAAAACAACAGAACTGGCAAAAAAAAGAATGTGGAATCTGACGGGGTATTTTTTTTTGTTTTGTTTTAATTTAGCCTGTCCAATACAGAGTTATTTTAAGCATTGAAAACTATGTACTTTCTTTTTAAAGCGTCTGCAGACACATACTAAAGGACAAAAGTATCTCCTTGATGGTCCAGCTCCTGCCTGCTACTGTATTGAAAGACTTGCATGTACTTCTAAATGAATTCTGCTAAGAAACCCAGTTCTGTTTTTTTGTTTGTTTACGCATACACATAAGTGAAAGTTCAAAGCCTTAGATTTGAACCTGATAATGAAATATATGTTAACGCTGGTTCTGCTTCCCCTTTGGTTTCTTCCAATCAGATTCTTGTTCTTACTTCATTGTGCTGTTTTTGTTTTTTTTTTAGCAACAACTTAAGTGAAGTTGTCTTTAAAGAGTTTTCTAAATATATTTGCTTAGTCTGCTATGTAGAGGTCATTGCACAGTTTGCTTTGTAAATAAGAACTACCCTGGTAGGATTGTCAAGCCTAGTTCTTTTTTTCCTACAGTCTGGCTTAGATTTTTTTTATTCTTCAATCTGCTATATTTCATAGTAATAATATAAATTAAGCCCTTTCAGACCAACATATCTGAGATCTAACCTGTTCTCTCTAATTTTTTTTCCCTCCAGGTCTCTACCTTCCTTGTGTAACAGATGTCGAGGCCTAGCAACTGATCGAGCTGAGAGGGCGAGGTCGGGGAGGCCCGCGGGTTAACAGCTCCAGCTTCTGGCCCATGAGAGCAACTGTGCCATCCAGGTGCCACCAGTAACCAGGGCTGTGGCTGCTGCGGTGGGCCCGGCCCAGGAGGCCTTTTTTCGTGCGTCACTCGAGGCTCCAGCTGACCAGTGCTGCGGCACGCCATGGATCAACAAAGAGAGAAATATGGCGAGCGGACGACTAGAAGCACCAAAGTTAACCAGGGAAACCGGAGCGGACACCGACCATCGGGCTCCTCGAACACCTCCGGCGTTCTCATGGTGGGACCTAATTTTCGCGTGGGGAAGAAGATCGGTTGTGGAAACTTTGGGGAACTGAAGCTCGGTAAGTGAGGCTTGAATCTTGTCTGAAATGACGCTTAACTGAAGAGACGCTTGTGGCATCAGTTACTCATGTCATGTTGAGTAGTCGAGGAATCTTCTGGTCAGTTCATCCCCTTCACCACTTCGTACTAGAGTTTAGATTTATGGTCTGAGCCCGACCTGATATTCGGGCCGGGTTGGATCAAAATGATCTCCTTGATGGTCTGCGGCACATTTAATAAGCCTACGATACACACAGCACAGAGGAAGCGAAACAGGAATGCGCAATATAAAGTTGTGTTAATCTACTAGATATTGTATAAACAGAGCAGCAAGTTGAGAAAAGATAGAAATTAAGGTGCAGACGTTCATTAGACTGTAAATGTGATTGCAGCTCACCCTGCTCCATTCCTATCAATCACACACCCTAGGTAATTTGCACCTGACACACCCTGCAGTTACAACAAGCAACAAAATAGAGCAGGAAGATGTTTAAGAGAAAAAAAGAAGCTAAAAACAGGAAATGTTGCACTTGTTACTCAAATTATGATCTAAAATTAAAAGCAGTAAAACCTTAATTAAAATATTGTCTGGTTTGCTTTGGGCTCGGGCCTAAAATTAATGTTAGTTGTGTCGGATCAGTCTATCATCAGTTATTTCTTAACTCCAGTTTGCTTCTTTCTACTCCCACTTGTGCCTGTACACAAACTCTTTCATGCCCATTTACTTAAATATGTATGTGCTTATTTATGGATTTAATGAATAGAACATATAAACTTTTCTTAAATCTCTGGTTTCCAAACTAAATATTAAACGTTCCGTCGAATGGTCTTACATCCAACCATTCTGATCTGATGGAAGGTCTGGGCGAAACATCCCTAAAGTAGCCATCATTAGTGTTAAAGATACAGAAAGGTGAAGGGGTGAAATAACTACACCTAGATGAAGTGTCCGATTTTTAATACACTTTTACTTTTCTGTCTTATTTTAGGTAAAAATCTCTACACAAATGAGTATGTAGCCATTAAACTGGTAAGTCCTCTGCAGTTACACTTGAACATTTTACTCATTACTACTGCTGTGCATGAATATTTTTAAAAAACCTTTGACTGTTTCCATTTTAGGGGAAAAAGGCAGTTTCTTTTATTTAGATATGCACCGATCAATTGGTT
This sequence comes from Girardinus metallicus, assembly GCA_903067095.1. Classification (NCBI taxonomy): domain Eukaryota; kingdom Metazoa; phylum Chordata; class Actinopteri; order Cyprinodontiformes; family Poeciliidae; genus Girardinus; species Girardinus metallicus. Next base: position 9,884 of record CAEGAE010004096.1, read on the forward strand.
AGAAATCAGTTTTTGCGTTGATTAGCTTTACTTGATAAACAACAGATCACATACCTAAATATGTTTTTTTTAGTAATTAAATGTGTTGTAACTAAGAACCCACATTATCATTTTTGGCATATAGTTAAGTGCATTTCTTTGTTTGTTCAATAAACATGAGTGATATATGTTTGGATCGAAGTGGAGTTACTCTTGCAATCTTTTGATTTTATTAAATTTTATCAAACTACTACATTAAAAGAACCTGCAGTAGACTTGTCCTTTTTTATGCATCTTTAGTACAAAGAAAGCAAAAATGGAGTCAGACAAAAACAGGGTCAGACCGACAATCAGCATAAAGAGCCTAATCAATGCATCTTGTTTTATTTGGACTTTTTAGTGTGTGATTTATTTTATTTAGTTTTTTACTATAAAATGAATTTAATCTCTTACGTCGTGTAGGAACCAGTGAAGTCGAGGGCCCCACAGCTACATTTGGAGTACCGGTTCTACAAAAGTCTCGGGACCACAGGTGAGATCAAAGATCTGGATTTAATTCCCTGTTTATGTGTGACTGCATGATAATGATTTCATTGTTTTGGAAGATGAGGCCAGAGATTGCATCATTTCCACAACAAGTGATTACACATCTCCGAGCAGATATCGGGCTGGTTTAAGAGCTTGCTTTAATCTCCCAGGATATTGTGTACAAAGAGTGCATGAAGGCCTGCCCGTGTATTTGCGCTGTGTGGGATAGTGACCTTTAGAGATGCCTCGTAGGGATACGGTTTCTTTTATTTGAGTTGAAGTTGGGCTTCTTATTAACCTAGAAAGATATGAAGATTTTATGGTTGACTGAAACATAAGACAGCCATTTTAAAGACAAATGGTCAACCCAAAGGGAAGAGAATTTTGTGTCTCGCTTGCCCCTTCTTGTTGTCTCCAGCTCAGTTAGGATTAAAGGTTTCATTTGCCGTCTCCCTCGTTACAAACACTAGAAAATGAAATGGTTGGCCCCATGCTAGCCTTTCTGATGCCCTGTATCTTTTCCAAGGTTGCCGAGACAAACCCGTCTGCGTCCAGCAGAGACACTGTGTCCTTCCCAACCATTCCCAATTAATCCCAGTCATCCATTCAAATGCCCCCTAAAATTTTAAACGTGAAAAGCAGGCACTGATTTTCAAACTTGTCTGCCAAGACGTACTCACACAGCACACGGAGGGTGCTACTGACATAAAATCATAGGTGTCTGTTCTTGAGTACAGGCTGGTGTTTGTAAGGATCTCCAATTAGAATCATTTTAAAATGCTGTGATCCTGATCTGAAATTTAGCATTAGATTTCAGAAAGCCCTACATTTAGTTTTCAACACATGCTACAGCTGTTAGCATATTTTTGAAGACTATTTTTTATTAATTACCAACTAGAGTGCTGCTGGTTAATCAAAAATGGTAATAAACCTCAAACATGAATGATTATAAAAGTTAAAGCAAGTTGTTGTTGTTGTTTTTTTGTTTTGTTACATTAATATGTGCATAATTGTTTGGCAGGTATATGAAAATCAAAAACAACACATTTTCCCATAGTAATTTATAATTCTTTCTGTTAATGAAAATTTGACACAACTCAAAATTTTCCAATAAACATTAAAAAAAAAAAAAAAAAAAAGAATCTGTGACCAGTCTGGCCACCCTTCTTTTTAATAACAGTCATAGGCCTTTCATTCATGGAGTCAGTCAGTTTCTTGATCTGTTGATGAACTTTCTGTGCAACAGCAACCACAGCCTCCTACACTCCATTCAGAAAAGTGGACTTTTTCCTTCACTCTAAATTTGTACCCGTTTACAAAGGCTTGTAGAGGCACTCTCTATGTTTGGATGGGAGATTGTAACGTGTGCTGGTATTCTATCTTTCACACAAATCCTATTTTTATAGCTCATAATAAAGCTGATTTTTTTTTTTTTGGTTATGATAATTGTTTGGCCTCAAAAGCATAATGTGTCAGTTTTAACACCAAAAGATAGAGAAAACCTGCCAACATTAAATAAATATGTCTGTTAAAGAGTGTGATTTATAAATATCTAAACTTATTAAAAAGTAAAAACGCCTCAACATGGCTTTAAAGCTGTTGGTAAGTTACGAATCACGATGAGATTTTGGATTTCCACAGGTCCACATGATAATCAGTCTGGAAGAATAATGGCTATTGTTTTGCAAAAGGCAAAGACTGGAAAAGGCCAACTGTGCGGAAACCCATTAAATATTTAGCAAGCAGGCCTTGCCTCTCTTAGCGCTAACCCACCTCTGTCCTCTCTTCCAGATGGGATAATGTGACCTCATTTCGTCTTGGCTGCTCGCTGTACCACATTCCTCTCAGGCGAAGGGGTTGTTTGCATCTGTGCAGGCAGCATTTTTATGAATTTGTGTGGCCTTACTCTGACCCTCTGTCAGGTGTTGTTTGCTGATGCGTAACCAAATCTCCTTGGGTGTTAATGAGGATGATTCCATCGCGGCGTAAGAGTTGGCTTTCAGTTGTTCAGCTCGAATCATACAGGAAGAATGATGAGGATGGTGATGTTTGAGGGGGAAAGCTGTTCGTCTTAAGGGTTGGTTTACACAGAGGAGGTGTTAAAGGTATTATCTGCCACTCAATGAAATACTTCACTCTCCTAAGAGTGAACGTCTCGTTCTACGGCGTGATAGAAATGAAAAACTTGGATTAGATAAACATGGGAGTGCGCTTTCTGTGGGATTTCAAGCCGCACCTTATTGTCTGCTACAAATTAGAGTTTCAAGAACATAAATAGAATTTTTAATTAATTAAAATCACAATTGATATTAAGAAAAGAACGGGTAAAAGGAAGATATTCTGCAGAACTGGAAAGAATCATTATCCCGTGTATTGTAAAGCATCTTTACTCATCGTGACTGTTTTTTTTCCATACAGCGCTGATTTTTTGTAGCTCGCAAAAGCTTGACCAGCCTTGTTTTAATCCTCTCCACTAATTTATAGCGCATCTTTTATCTGAACAGTTTCTAGGCGTCCCGCAGCCACCCTGGGTTTAGATCCACTCATTTCTGCGGTGCAATTAACAACCACAGAAACTACATAATGGCAGAGGATGCAGCGCAGCTTGCCTTTTACATTCCCATGTGCCGTCTACTGCCAAAAATGCCACTTTTCACAATTCATGCCTAAAGCACCGACTGAAAAATAGAGGGCCGTTTGGATGTCTGTCCACAATTTTTAACTGTAGGAGTAGAGTTTCAATCTCTGGTTCTTGAAAATCTTTAAATGTTCTTTTTTTGTTTTGTTTTGTTTTTTAGCCAACTCCAGTTTTGCTTGAAGAACCATAAGACTAGCTTTGAAACTTCCACTGGTCATTAGAATTCATTATTCATATAATAGTCAGGGGCAACGTCACACTGTGTGAGGGCCGTTGTTGTAATACAGTTGTAATATTCTGAAATAAGGACAAAAATAGATACCTAAAGGTTATTTCTAACTGACTTTGGGTTTTAGTTAGCATTAGCTGGACAATAATCTCTGTGTGCAACCCCGAGAAGATGTAGATATCTGATATCTGAACAGAAGTTAGTGTTTTTTTTGTTTTTTTTTTTGCAAAAGTTAGAATTCTGCACTCAGCTAGATTCTATTTTACCATGTGTCTTTCTCCCCTTTGTTCTTTCTTTTTTTTCTTTTTACATATCCGGCAGAGTGGAACTCAAAATTGTTGTCTGAGTGCATTTGTATTAACTTGTCATAATAAAATTTATAATAAGTTAATACAAGATGTATTTAGTGGCAACTCCACCCCTGACATGAAAGACACCTGATTCACAACATTCTTGCTTGCTTGTTTGCTGTACAACCTGGCAGCTCTCAGTGATCAGAAAAAGATCTGATCAATATGTTTCTGTCTGGTCAGGCAATAATTGGGACTGATGAAACTAAAAATTGACCACCTGATCAACAGCCACTTTCTTTGTGCATCTTCATATGTGAATGTGTTGTACTTTCATGTGCTGATTGTTGCTCCTCCATCAGGCGATTTACATATTTTTAACAATTTTTAAAATCAAACTATTTTCTGAGCAAAACTCTTACGCTGTGTCAAAAACAATGTGCATCCCTCGCTTTCCAGAGCCAATTTCCCATGACCACACCTTTGTTTGATAAGATATAAAATAAAATGCATGCTTTCTTTGAACTTTCTGGGGATGACACTTTTAATAGGCACTGACTGGCAGTAAGAAGGAGCAAACTTTGAGTCATGCTTCCCTGAAGCCAATTACCAGTTTGACCTGATTTCCTGTTCTTTGAAACCACGATGCAGTCAGGATGACAGCCTCCACTCACAGCATCTCTGGCTGCCTGTGGATCCTTTGTTAAAGAATAACTTTAAAGGACTTCACATGGAGCTGCTCCGGCTTTTTTTTTTTTCTTAATGCTGTTCTGAAACAAAGAGCTTCAATGCCCAGAAGACCACCATGACAAACAACCCAAACAGAGTAGTAAAAGGGCCTCATCTCTACCATCATTATAGTCACATTAGACTGCCCACTCAGCAGTAAACTGCTCATTGGCAAGTAATAAAATAAGAGACAAGATGATGAATGCATGAAAATGTGAAGCAATTAGACTGAGTGGAGCTCAGAGGATATGATTGTAATGGGAGTTTGTGCTGCGAGTCTGTGAAAAGATTATATTTCATCTGTACCACTAGTACCCTCAACCCAAACCCTGGAGAGACACCACATTCTGTTTACTGTTAAGTTAGGTAAGGGCAGGATGTGCCTTTAAACAGGTTCCGCTTCGTCTTTTCTTAAGTCTTTGTGTCATTTCATTTCTCCAGCAGAGGGAGTACCGCAGGTGTTCTACTTCGGCCCCTGTGGGAAGTACAACGCCATGGTTATGGAGCTGCTGGGGCCGAGTCTAGAGGATCTGTTTGACCTTTGCGACAGGACCTTTTCGCTGAAGACTGTCTTGATGATTGCAATTCAGCTGGTGGGTACCAGCGTTGTCGAACAAGTTATTATTTTTCTCATTTTGGAGGACGCAGAAATGTTTTCTGGGGCTGATTCCTATTGTTTCTCCCCCACACCAGATTTCTCGAATGGAGTACGTGCACTCTAAAAATCTCATCTACAGAGATGTCAAGCCTGAAAACTTTCTCATCGGAAGGCAAGGGAATAAAAAGGAGCACATCATCCACATCATTGACTTTGGCCTGGCCAAAGAGTACATCGACCCCGAGACCAAAAAACACATTCCATACCGAGAGCATAAGAGCCTGACTGGTACTGCCAGATACATGTCCATTAACACACACTTAGGCAAAGGTAAGACAACGCCAAAGCTGCGATTTTGTTTGAGTTTGATACAGTGTCGTGCTAGCACTTTTCCCCAATTTGTGTTGTTAACCTTTGAACGTTGATGTATTTTATTGGGATTTTATACAATGAACACAAAGTAAACTTTAAGTTGGAAGGAAACAAGTTTCATGGTTTACATTTTTTTTTTTACAAATAAAAATCCAGAAAGTGTGGTGAGAATTTATATTCAGCACTCTCTACGCTAATATTTCTAAATTCATACACCAATACGAAGATCGACTGGTAACTTTACGGTGCGTTCACACAAACCTGTTTTGAGCGTCAGGCGCATCTGGTTTACATTCAGAGTCTATGTGGAATGTAGGTCACATTTGACGCGTCAAACGCTCAAAACGCTTCAAACTCCCCAACGGCCCTCAACGCACCTCCACGTAGACTTTGAATGTAAACCAGAGGCGCCTGACACTCAAAACACATTTGATGTAAATGCTCCATAAGCCTTAGTGCCTTGCCCAGAGGCACAATGACATGTGGCAGGAGGAAGCTACTACTTCTCTACCCACTGAGCAACAGTCCTCTGTCATAGCCTTCAGAGTATTGTTTTGCTTCAACTTCACAGTCATGGATTACTTTGTGTTTTACTTGTCACATGAAATCCTGAAAAAACACATTAAAGTTTGTAAATTTAACCTGACAAAAAGGGAAAAGGTCCAAGGTTTACTTAACAAAGTCCTGTATGTTTTTACTTTTAAAGCCTTGTTTCTTTGTAAACGAAATGTAAAAATGTAAAAAAAAAAAAAAAAAAAATGTGTTGATACAGAGCAAAGCAGACGAGATGACCTGGAGGCTTTAGGGCACATGTTCATGTATTTTCTGCGTGGGAGTTTACCTTGGCAAGGACTAAAGGTATGACGACGGCATGGCCACAAATCTGTCGGAGAATGTTTCGTATCTTGCTTAGGAAAACATTCGTCACTAAAGAGAAACGCGTCGCAGTTGATGTAAGAGTGTGTATATTCAGAAGTTTTTCAGTTTTACCATTAGAAGTTGATGCTTTGTCTTTTTTGAAAATGGCGTCACCAAATTTAGAAAAATTACTGTGTCTCTACTTTGTTGCCTTACTTATTCATAGAACAATGTCAATGTCAATAAATGATATAAAAACAAGACAAAACGTTCCCGGGATTTAAACCCTTCACACTAATTAGATCAATTTTGGACACTTGTTGTGATCTTAAATTTTTGATCCATACACTGTCCAAATTTGGACTTTGTGTAGGTTTTGTAGACTGGAATATGGGGGAGAGATGTGCAGCAAAATATTCCCAATTTACTTCAAGGAATTCAGTGGGAACGTCAGATTTTCCAATATGATGTCTTACGGCATCTGGGTTGAAAAATCTCACATTTAAAACGTGTTTTGAGTTTGTTTTTTTCTTCCCATAAAGAGATTTCTCTAGCATATTTTTAACCATTTGTGTTATTCAATAAAAAGGTAATATGCCACGTAACAGAACTGAAATATTATTTTATGATGTTCCCATATCAAACTTTTAATGTTTTTAGGCTGACACGTTGAAAGAAAGATATCAGAAGATTGGTGATACAAAACGAAACACTCCTATTGAAGTCCTCTGTGAGAATTTTCCAGGTATGTTGCTGCTGATGAGTCAATGAATTTACTCTGATTATTTAAAAAAATAAAAAATAAAAAAATCTTCAGAATTCTTAAAATTAACACTAGAAATGGAGGAAATTTCAATTAAGTTTGTTTTAAAGCTTTCTCTGTAAAAACTACATTAAAAGTAGGCCTGTCACAATAAAAAAAACTTTTGTGGACAATAAATTGTCTTTAGTATTTTCGAGTAATTATATGTTAATCTGTACTTTACCCATATCAAACTTCTTTTTTGTCTCCTTTCACGCAGAGGAAATGGCCACCTATTTGCGGTATGTAAGGCGGTTGGACTTCTTTGAAAAGCCTGACTACGAATATCTGAGGACTCTGTTTACTGAGCTGTTTGAGAGAAAAGGATACACTTTTGATTATACTTACGACTGGGTTGGGAGGCAGATAGTAAGTGAGCCGTGTTGTTTTCAAGGTTATACCTTAAATAGGTCAATCCTTGAATTCAGCTCATTCTTTCCTTCCCGCCAGCCCACGCCGGTGGGATCTGTCCATATAGACTCTGGTGCCTCTGCGGTAACAAGAGAGAGCCATCCTCACAGAGACCGGCCCTCGCAGCACGCTCCGGTTCGAAATCAGGTATGTGTCAGAGCAGAGAGAGTCAGTTCCAGTAAGAACATGGGAAGCAGTTTAGCAACTTTACAAAGCAGTGTGCAAGAATATTGAACCCAAACTGGCCTGATTTGATCTTTTAAAGGGGCAGAGTGATGTGATTTCCATTCACATAGTGCCATTTTACAGCATAATCAATTAACCATGTGACCTTCAGTTGTTATAAAAATGATGTACATAACAAATATAACTATTTAAAAAAAAAAAAAAAAAAAAAAACTTCCTACTGTAGCATTGTGAAATTGGGCCTCTGTCTCTAAAAACTTTCTGAAATTCCGCCTTCAGGAAGTCACCACATCATTACTCCTCTATTTAACAAAAGCATTGTTACAATAATGAGAAAATATTAAAAAGTTTAAGTGGTTTGAATATTTTTCTAAGGGAGTCTGAAATTACCTTTTTTTTGAGGAGCGTATTTTAGTAATTTTTGTGCTATATCAAATAAAAACAGTTTATTTCTAAGCATTTCAGAAGATTTTCATCCATTTGTGGGTGGTTGAATTTCTGTACTCGATGCAATTCGAGCTGCAAGTGCTTCTGTTTTTTTTTGTTTTTTGTTTTGGCTTTAGGCTCAGGCCTTGCTGAGATTCTTTTTTTTTTTTTTCTTATTTTAATTCATGTTTTTTGTTTTGTTTTTTTTACTATTTTGTTTTCTTCTTCATTGGTCATGCCGCTTCCGCATGGTACCTTGCTTCACACACCCAAATGCCATCTTTTCTAATGCAATTATTCCATCACCTTCACCCCTCCTTCCCTCTCCCGTTGCACCCCCCACCTCACCCGTTCACCCCCGAACCCTACTTCCCCCCTCACATCACTATGGCGACCCCCGACTCCCGAGCAGACGGCAGGCTCAGACCGACGAGGAGCATGGGAGGTGCAGCCCACGCGGCAAGCAAACTCTTCCTATTTGACCTCCCACCTGGCAGCGGACAGGCACGGGGGCTCAGTACAGGTACACACCCCTTACCCGATCAGCCAACACCCCCGCCCCCACCACCTCCACCCACAGTCTCCATGAAGTCAGATCTGTCTCATAAATCCAAAGTATCCCTGCACTTACAATGTAAACACAAATGATTCTCTACATAGTTTTCTTTCTTATTACATTTTTTTTAATAATATAGAGTTTTGTGAGATTTAATGAAGTGAATAAAGTACTTTTGTTGTCGTTTTACATCGTAGCTTTGCCTTTTATGTGAGACAGATCTACAGCGTTTTACTTTCTTTACCCCTGGCTGGGAAATGTTGTTTTCTGCTCCACCGTATGCATGTGATCCGGTGCCACCCACCCCACATGTTCAAAGTGAATTTTCTTTTTTTCTTTCTTTGGCATCTGGAAGAAGTTTTGCATTTTGAGCTCTGGTTTCTACATTTAATGACTCTGAGGCACTTCTTTTATAAAATCAGCACACCTTTTGCATGGCAGGATGAACTGGCTCTGCCAAGGAAATGCATGCTGGGTATGGTTTGTTGTGCTCAACGGGCGATTCTGGTTATTTTATTTATTTTTTTTTAATCCTTTTTACCTTAACCAGGTTTGCTTAATAAGGTGTGAATATGTTGTGGGCAAATGAGAAATTATCCATAAAATTTACTGTAATTTTAGGTGCAATTAGTCAAGTTGAAATTTTTAAATTAATAAAATATGCTAATGTAGGCTTTAAAAAAGTCTACGTTAGTATATTTTCAAAAAATTTATTACATTTCCAGCAAATGTCTTTTTAGTTAATTGTCTTAAATTGATTTGAAAAGCTGTGACTTTACAGTGAAAGACATCTTAAAACTGCTAAATATGTATTTTTATTGTATTTCAGTAGTTCTTTGGATTATAGAGATTCATTATGCACTTTAAACAAAATTTAGTCCAACAATACTTGAGAATACCGAGTACAATACTTTTTTCTGTGTAGACTTCACAATTGGAGCTGCAAATATAGTTTCATAACTCTAAATAGGGTTTTTTTGGGGGGAGCTTTTACCCTCAATGTTAAAATCTTTGCTCACTGTTCGTTTAGTCATGTTATAAAATCTTCACCAGCATTTACCAGGTGTGTTACTTAACTATTACTTTAGATTGAACATTTTATTTGGCTTCTACCCTCCATGTTGTTTGGGAAGAAGACTCTTGGAAATGGGCTTTGAGACTCTAAACCAGAGCTGAGCTGCTGACGTGTTTATGTCTCGTGTTGTTTCTGGCCAGCATTATTGGGTGAAACTGTGGCAGTTTCAAGCTTTTAATCAGAAGTAACACCCGTCTTTGCTGCAGGTGGTCAGCTCAACCAACGGCGAGCTGAACGCAGACGACCCGCTGGCTCAATCTAACACCCCGATTACACCTCAGGCAGATGTGGAAGTGGTCGACGAGCCCAAGTACGTATCCTGGACCCTCTGTGCCTCTCTTCCATGTCTTTCTCTTGCTTTCCTCCTTCCAGGCTTCCTCCTTCTGTACCTCTCTGTCCTTAGGGTGTAGTAATGTTACAGCCCAGACCTTTTGCTAAAGTCTTAATTTACTGAACTCGAGTTTCGCCGTCACATTATCTCAGTGAATTTCTCTTAAGTACTTAAATTTGATGCTGATCAATTAATAAGATTCAAGTTTCCGTCGAGGCGCTTTATGTAGCCTTTGCTTTAAATATATAAACTCAGTTTGACTAAAAAGAACTCTGTACAAAAGGTGCTGCTGATTCCTGTTTGTTAGCGGAATATCCGCAAAGTTTTGCACACAGTTTTGAATCCAACACAAAGTAAAGGGATCATATTATTATCCCGAAACATATGTCCCCAAAAACAAAACCAAAAAAAGAAGAAACAGTAAGAAAGCAGCTGTTTTTTGTTTTGTTTTGTTTTTTCACATATTTGAGGAAGTGTTTGTTGAAACGTGTTTAAGAAACAGGAAAAATGCTGATTATTTTAAACAACTGGGATTCTGAAAATAAATTTGCTTAATGGAAGCACTCCAATTCACGTTTTTCAATCAATTTTTGAGCTAGGATAAATTAGTGTATTTTACGAAACTGCAATGGAAACACTTTTTTTTTTTTTTTTCCACATCACGCACGTGATCAACAACTGGATGTTTCTACTGGAAAAAGACGAAGTTTGTCCAAAAAGCCTAATTTTGTTGATCCTGTTTGATTTGTAAAAGCATAAAACCAGGTGGATGTTTTTCGTAGGCACTTGAGTGCAGACGCCAAATACGAATAAATACGCACATTAGAAACAGCGTTAGCTCTACCGCAGAAGCTAACATCGACACTTTTCCTTCTCCTCGCTCCTGGGTGGACAGCCAATCCTCGCCTAAGAAAATGATGGGCTAATTTTCTTTTGAATACTTTACAGATGCTTAACAATACTTGCGAATACTGAATCGCGAATGTTGTTTTATCCAGATCTACTTTGTTTTAATAAAAATCTGAGACAGGTTCGGGTCGTGCTTTACTGTCCAAGTGTGGATTATCTACAATCATCATTTTCCATTGGATTCAAAACTTCTGCCTGTAACAGAAAAACTGCAGCATGTTTCCCTCTTGTGTTTAGATAAAAATGTAAAACACAAAATGGCCAAAACTAAACAAGAAAAGTAGAAATTCACACCATTTAGGAAATGTAACTGAAATGCTCGAATCAGGCTTCGAACTGCTCTCTCAAACATTTCGGAATAATAACGTTTTAAGCAATATGCTTGAAACAATTGATTATGTAAAAAAAAAAATTCTCTATATATCTCAAACTGCCGGATGTTTTCTTCCAATAACATCCAGTTTTTGTACTGGTACTGGTTTCTGTTTTGTTTTTATGCCCTTCAAGCTTTGGTGCAAATTGAGACCTTCAGAATATGAGAGTAAATTTGACTTTAACATGACACACTAATCAGTTCAGCAGCATTAAATGAATCAGATGGAATCCTTTTCTTCTTTTAGTCCATCTTTCCCTCTCAGTGTCCACCTGTATTGTGTGTGTGTGCGTGTGTGTGTGTGTGTGTATGTGGCGTTTGTGCTCCGACTCCCATGAACCTAGTCCTACTGTATTAATCTCTCTTTCTTTTCTCTTTACACTCTTTCTTTTCTCTTCTGTAGCTGCGTGAAAATGCTCAACCTGTGGTGAGTCCCTCTCTGCTTGTCCACATCATACTCATGGGACAGGGAGTGGACCGGCCTAGGCTGGGCCCAGTGGAGTTACTCGCTACGTTTAAGCAAACTCTCACTGGTACAATAGTGCCTTGAGCCCAAATAAATGAACATTGCGGTTTTCTATTGTTTTTCTAATTAATTCAGTCATTTTAGCCATAAGTTAAGAAGGGCTTCTTCTTTTCATGATGATTTTGGAACTAGTTGCGGATCAAGGCAGAAATACTATGCTGGTCTTTTTATTAGGCGTCTGCAGCTTCTTTACTGGCTTTAAGTATTCGTTTATTGGTTTTGGCATTATTTATGGAAAAGAACCCAGTCACTGTCCTATGTCTTGTCTCTGTGTGTCCTTACTGAGCGCTCAGGCTCGCCGTGTCTTGTGCTTTTCGTGTGCTTCTCTTTTAGCGCACACAGGGAAAAGTCGCCCACTCTTTTCACGTACAGGTTTCGCTCGGTAAATGAGAGTGTTGTTGAAAAGTCGAGGTCATTTCAGTCATTCGATTCAAAAGGTGGAACCTTTAGTTGCATTACACACACACGGGAAGTGATCTATCAAGCATTTGGTTCTGCTAATTTCCTATTATTATGGAAATGATTTAGGGCTGCAACTAATGATTGTTTTAATAATTGGTTGTTGTAATGATTAATCGATTAATCTGATCAAAATTGACACGTTTTGCAGATTTTTCATTTAACCACTTAAGGCTTTTTTTTAGTACAATATTAGAAATACATTAAAAGATACAAATAAGCAAATGGTTCAATGTCTTTTAAAATAGGAAAATAAACATTGTATTGCATAAAATGCGTTGATATAGCATTCCTTTAGTGTACGCTTGAGTATATGTAGCATAGGATGCATCTGCAACTAAAAAATTTCCCAAAAACATCTACTTGACCTAACATCAATTCAGTACAAGAAAATCTATATATTATTTTGTGCAGTTTTGGCTGCATTACTGCTCTGAGGGTGTTGTTCCTCCAGAAAACGGCATGTTTCTGAGTCTGTATTGCCCAGTGAGCGATTAATCGTTTTTGAAATTATTTGACGATTATTTCGATAATTGATTAATTTGATTAATTGTTTCAGCCCTAAACCTAATATTCAGTTTTTGAAAACCAAACAAAAAAATGCAACCCGATACTTCCGCCTACTGAACATATTGTCCATGTATTTTGTCCAATATTCTGAGCGTACTCGGTGGTGTAAGCTCAGAATATTTGGTCGGAAGTCCTTTGCATGAATTAGTTTTATTGCTTTTTACGTTGGTGTGTGGCAGCTCTCGAAGCACCGATTCCAGGCAAAGTCCACACCTTTTGAATGTCTACCAAATTTATGAATTGGCTTTTCAAAATAAATGGCACTTTTTTTCTTTTTTTTTTTTGTACAGTTTTTCCTTCAACTCAAATTTCCTTTGATGTTTGGATACAACTCTGGAATAAGTTTCTTTAGCAATGATGTTTTTTTTTGTGTTTTTTTTTAGCTCAATGACTATTTTCTGTAAATCCATCAATTAACTTACTTATTTCATGAAAAATAAATGCACTTTTTAACACTCTTTTCATAAATTTCACACTTTGAAAGGAATTTCTGAAATAAATGTCACTTTTTGAGGTTATTCTAATTTATTGAGATGCACCTGTACATGAAAACCTTGGGAGTGAGTAAGCGTCCAGACGCACAGTGGATGCCAGTGCTTACTTTCACCTTGTTCTTGATGCTAAAATGAGTTATAAGCCACGGAAATCTTTAGCTCTTCCACGTTGTGGCAGCGTTTCTAAGGCAACCCGCTTCCTCTGCGTCACGCGTTGCCGCTCGTACGTTCGCGTTAACCTCTCCCCCGTCTTGTCCGCAGGTGCTGCTGTTTCTTCAGGCGAAAACGGAAGAAGAACACGCCGCGGCACAAATGATGAGCCGGGGACCGGAAACGAATCGTTCCTACAGTCGATTGTGATTTCAGAAACCTGGACGGTCCCACTCAGAATAAAAGAGGGAGTCAACTGAAAGATTCTGATTGAATTGTTCTCGGCCAGGACCGCTTTGGTGGGGGGAAAAAAAAAAAAAAAAAAAAAAAAAGAGTAAAACACACAAAAAAAGACAAACCGTGGTTTGTGGAGATGTACAGGAAACGTGTCTTATGATGGGAGTTTTTTTAATTTCTCTCCCCCCCCCCTCACTCCTCTAAGTTATATGGGATGTTTTACAGACGACCCAAGAATTGTTTTGTTTTTGTTCTCCATGACAACCAAAATGTTTTTCTCTCATCATTGTTGCCATATTTCTTTCTTTTTTTTTTTTTTCCTTTTTGAGAGAGTAAGAGACAGGATCTTCCTGTGGAATCTCGCCTCCATCTCACCGTCAGGTCCTATTGTTTCAACATGATTCATCTCGCCACGCCGCCTCGTTAGTTTGCCAACTCGTTCCGACCGCTTTTTGTTTTTTTTTACCTTTTCTGGATCATTTCTCGATGCAGGACAAGCAGTTGAACACACAAAGGCGAAAAGGAGTATTACCAGTCTTTCCGGTTCTCGCAGGACGTCCCTTCCTTTAAGCGAAATACACTACAGTCCCTCTTTTTTCTGTTGGCGATAATGAGCAGCGACTTGATGTTTCCACATGGGGCTTGAAGGACAAAAAAACAACAAAAAAAGATGTAATGCCATTTATCACTCTGTTGCTACTACTTTTCCTACACACTGAATGTATTGACGGATGAGCGAAATGACTGGAGCATTTCTATTATCTCTCCAGTGCATGGGAAGGAAGTTGCAGTTAAGGAGGTTTAACAAAATTAGTTTTTGTTGTTGTTGTTGGAAAGAAATAAAAAAAAAAAAACTGAGACCAAAAATTGAGTTCAGTTCAGATTAGGAAGGGTTTCCTGGACTTTTTTTGACCGCAGCAGACGTCAGACGATGCCACCCTGGAAGGACAGTATGCTCTGGAGAGTCACCGCCTCTAAAAACCTCTCTGTCCAATGCCTTAACCCCCATCCACCAAACCCGACTGACTGCCACGTTGTTTCGCCGCTTTGGATTGCAAGTTAACAGCATGGTCGTGAGATTTTTTTTTTTTTTTTTTGTGTGTGGTGATTTCCAAATGATTAAACCCAAAGCAAGAGACTGTTTCGCAGCCATTATAGGCCGGCCACGGCTTTTCTCTTCTTAACACGGAAATGTACCCCCCCCCCAAATAAAAAGAAGCCAAAACCGAAGGCGCTCCCCTCCTACCAACGCCCCTGTGCTGCAAAGAGATGTTTCGACGTCGGGGTCGCCGCTCGAACCGCGGCTCCTCTCCACCGCGGCTGAGACGGACAGAAACTCGGCGGCGGAGGAATGCCTTGAAACAATATCTCACCTTGCCTATCATAACAGGAAAAAAAAAATTATTACATTTATTTTCATTCTATGCTAATGTGAATTCTGTCTAATGCAATTATTATTATTATTATTATTTTATTCTTTTTGTCGTTTTCATTCCAGTTAGCCATGGTTTTTATAGGGAAAGAGAAGGGGGCGTAAACAAAACAAAGCTTGATTATTACTGCACTACATTTGTTTGACCCCGGCTTTCCCAGAGGAGACCCTGCCTTCTTAAAAAAAAAACAAAAACAACAAAAAAAAAAAATCCACTTTGAACGTGCTCATTACTTTAATTGTAGCTGCCTCGTGTGCTGGTTGGGGGAGGGCTCGTTCTTCTTAGTTTTGGTGCCATGGCCACCCTCCGCTCAGCCCTCCGGTCCCTCCGGACACAGTCACGTTGCAAGTGTAAGATGAAGCGGTCACTCGGTGGAGTGTCCGCTTCGGCGCTTCGTGGACCTGCTCCATTAGAATGTTGTAGATGAGTCCGTATGTAAACCTGCTTCCTAGTTGCATTTACACTGTACAGCCCGGTTTTTTGTTTGTTTGTTTGTTTGTTTGTTTGTTTTTAAGCCCCCCTCCTCCCCCTTCCAACCCGGCGCGTGACTTTCTCCGGGGAGCCTAAATTATTGTGTTATCGAAAGTACTTGAATATGTAAATCTATAGGAACTCCTTTTTTGTTGTTGTTTTTCTCTTTTCTTTTGCTTCCTTTGTTCGCAGTAACTCCCCGTAAATGATTAAATGGGGAAACGACGGGAGAAGAAGCTATCTGAATGACCGATTATTCATTTCTTCGATCTGAGGTCAGGTCGTCCGTGGACAGCTGGATCCGTGTCGCTCCAGCTTCCTGTGCTAAAAAGATGTCCGTTTATCGAGATGGATTAATCCAGACTATTTAGCCTTCTCCGCTCTCAGCCCTGAATTCCCCCGCCGAGTGCCATTTCCGAGACTACTACTGCTACTTTTACTACTAGCCCATGCCTTTTCCTGTGCCAGGAAAATATCGAGATGAATGTTTTCCTTTTTCACTCCACCCCGTGACCTTGAACGCGTCGCCTATCGTTTCTTTATGTTTTTCTTTTTTTTTTCTTCTTTCTTCTTCTTCTTCTTCTGCAGAGCAGCGCAGCTCGGTGCCATACCAGGCGGTGTTTTAACGACTCGTTCCCGTCTTAAAAGTCCAAAAAGGAAGGGGGCCAAACCCACCGCCTTGCGGACCCACGCTTACGTTTCCCTGCTGAGTTTGTGACGCAGCATCTAGTTCTATAGCTTCTGGCTGAGCTGGTACATATATTACTCTGGATTTGAACTCTTTGGGCTTGTCTTAAAGCGACACACTCGTTGTGAGCCGTATCTGCATGGCGAGCGGTCTCTTTATCTTAATGTTGGATCCGCGAGACGATGCAGCTTCCGCTCCTCGCGACCTTTTCTGTCTTTTTTTTTTGTCTTTTTTTTTTTTTAAGCTACACATTCCAATTTTGTTCCGACTGTTCATGTCAGTCAGGGTTTATGGCTTTCGTTTGTGTGTATTTGTGTACGTGTGTAAATCAAATCAAAGCAAATAAGCGCATGAATGGTCTTTTTGTATTATTTTTTAAAAATAATTTCGGTTCTCTGGCACTTTTTCTCCCCCCCCACCCCTCGTTGCTGTACTGTAGGGTTGTTTGATTTACTGTATCTTGTTTCTTTGAGGGAGAGGTGATATTTACTGCAATATTGTGCTGATTATTTGAACTGTAAATTGTACAGAGCCTCACAATTGTAGTCTTTGTTGGGAATTTCTATATGTAAAAAAAGTGATTTCTGATTTTTTTTTTCTCTCAGACTGTGGAAAATCAAATTGTACAGCTCCAAGAATCTATCTTTCCCTCTGTGTTTTTTTTTCTGTTCTTTTTTCTTTTCTTTTTTAAATAGAGCTGTGATTAAAAGAAATCCTTAATCTGTAAATAAATAATATTGTGTTGAAATATGAATGTCACTTCAAAAAAAAATGTATTTGAATGAGTTGGTCAAGGGCTTCAAGTATGAAGGACCCACCATTTCTTCTTTTTATTGATTTCATATATTTAAGTTGCAGAAAGGTAAATGGCCTTTTTATCAGATGACTGTTTTTTTCTCTCTGTTTTTCTCGGATTCAAATGAAATGGTGTCTCACACACGAACCTTCTAAAAATCACTTTTTATTCCCTTCACACCTAAAGGGAATTTCCAATTTGCACCCTTTTTATGTAAAATAAAAGATCTGTCCACCTTTTTCAGTCTACTGGTGATGATGTTTTGTTTTGTTTTTTTTCTAGATTTAATGACACTCAGAAATTTGTGGTAAAGATTTGTAAATGGATTTCAGCCTGCATATAATTTATTACCAGGGATGAACTCATAAATCGGCCTCGATGTCCTTAATTGTGGGAGATCGGCTGATGTTATGCTCTCATAGCAGGGTCTGCTATGAGAGAAGTTGACCTTGTGACAGAACTGTCTACAAGGTCACTGTTGCCTACTTGGCAAAAAAAAAATTAAATAAAATATAGTATCAGACAAAATCTGAATGTGCTGATCAGGCTTTTTAAAGATCAATGATCGGCATGAAAAGTGTAATGGGTGCATTTATAATTTATGTTTGTCGCACAATCTTTCACACATCTTGGCGAAATCAAGCCACATTTATTCAGTAGGGAAGAACTTGTTTTCTCCTGTCAACACAGTTTTTCTATTAGTCTTAGTTTTAGTTAAATCCCAGTCAGTTCTGTAGAACGGTCATTAGTAAACCCCAACAACTTTTCACTGGTTCTGCCTAGGGTGCCGTCACACAATACGCTTCTACGTTTTATTCAATTTCTGAAAATCATGTTTAACGTGGCTCAACTGTTTTGCTGCTATCAACAGGATGAATTGGATTAAAAACGGGAAGAAAGAAGGAATAAAATTGTCACTAGGAGGATGGGTGTGCATTACATTTTTTCGGGGAGGTTAGAGTTTATGTTGATTAAATACAAATAGCTAAATAGTAGCGAGGAAAAGCCACCATCGTTTTTCCATAGATGACTAAATAAAGTGATATGCAGAAAAGTCTGCTTAGTAGCTTTAAAGGTCTAAACAATCCCCATGAAAATGTAATTTGTAAACATTTTACTCATTTCTTGCATAACTAATTCGGTCCTTTCTCGGTTTGACATGGAGAAAGTTTTCTTTTCGTTTTTAAGAGTGAAACAAACCTTTAATTCCAATGTCCACTGAAATTAAAGGTCCATCAGGTCGTTTCTCTCCTCCCACCGCCAGGTGGCGGTGATGGTTTCAGCTTTGCAGCACCCGTTTGCAGTCTCTAACTATAAATATCCGGTGTCACGTAGCGGCGTTTCTTTTCCACCGGTCAGAGCCAACATGGTGGGTACCACAGAGAACTTTTCACTTCGACTTCGGGCACAATCCTTCCCAATCCTCCTTGCATGTTCACGCACCGAAAACTGAAGACCCCAAATCTGTATTTGTCTATTTAAAAGACCATCTTCGACTGGGTTTTGCTGACGTTAGCAGAGGGGAACACACGTAAAACACGTAAACTATGTCCATGTTCTTCTTAGCGACCCAGAGAAGTAGTTGCAGGTTTTGCTCCTATTTAGTCATTTTATTTATAAACTAAAAAGATTACATATTGACAAAGCGATTGCGTGAAATGTTTACGTTGTGTACAGTTGGCATAAAAATAAGGAAAATAAAAATTGCTTAAGAAATTTTGTTTATATATATGTACCAAGGTTAACCTATTTTCACTTGTAAATAAACACATTATTCTGCTGCATCTTGTTGATTGTTGCCTGTCCACTTCCATCGGATTCTTCTGGATTAGAGTTTTATTTAAAGATAAGCTATAAGGCTTAAAATACAGGTGATAAAAATGTTTTTTTTTTTTGACAATTTTCTGGATGCATTTTACTAAATTGGAATACAGTATTGTAAGGTTTTTTTTAATTAAAAAAAAACAATTGTACACAATGCGCTTTTTTGTTTAACAGCTAGTAAAAACAAACTTCAGTTCTCTAAAAAATGTTTTAAACATTGCATAGCGAAGCTATTTTATGCATAAATTGCACAGTAATGGGGAAGACACCAGCAGCCTCTACCAAGAGGATAAACCACAAAAGGTCATTCCTGTGGAAGCCGACTGTGGAGAGAACTATATCAATGGGAAGTTGAGTGGAAGGAAAAACTGACAAACTCTAAAAGAGTCTGTGACGGAAGATATTAGACCAGGCCCAGTAATACTGTCTACAGGCTGTAATTAAATCCAGATTTTCTTGAACACCTCAGCAGAAACTCATGCCACGCTGAAAGGATGGAGTAAAAAAAAAAAAGTTCATACACTGGCATTATTTTCAGCATGTTGTCTATAAACAGCATCAGTTTTTATGTAAAATTCCAAACCTGAGTGTCTTCATTAGCTGTAAGCCAGAATAATCACCATCAACAGAAATGAACAGTTGCAATAAATGAATAAATTTCTGTTGCAATAAATCCGTGTAATGTGTTTCATTTTTGAAATTAAATTCTAAAAATATCACTTCCTTGTACGTGCACTGAAGGTTTTTATTTTCTCTCTTCAGGGACGAGTCAGGACCAAAACAGTGAAGAAGGCCGCCAGGGTCATCATTGAGAAATACTACACACGACTGGGCAACGACTTCCACACCAACAAGAGGGTGTGTGAGGAGATCGCCATCATCCCCAGCAAGCCTCTGAGAAACAAAGTTGCAGGGTTTGTAACATTTGATCTATTTTTGTTTCGTGTGGTTCTGTTCCTCTTTCTGCCTCTAAGCCTATTTAATATTTTAAAAATGATCACAGTTGATTGTGATGCGCCCCCATCATTATCATCAACTTTCTCTGTCGGCCTTAAGAAACCTGGGTTTTGCACCTCTCCTTCTGACTCTGGGACCTTTACTTCCAAATGAAATGCTACATTTCCATTCATCCTCACGTACGATGTTGGACCAGTGCGCAGCAGACCAGCCCTTTTTTCACCTTAGGCCAGGAACAACGGGTCAGGAGTGGCCTGACACAAGGAAGGCGTCCGTATTATGGAGTTTCTCCAAACCTGTAAATGTTCCAAGTACTCCTGGGACAGGAAATTGGAAGAGCACACATTCAAACATTGGTTACTTTGTGAGCACGTAAGAGGAGATGGATCTGCCTCGGACCAGTAGGGGGCGCACTGGAGCATGTTGGGCTGAGCATTTTTTTTTTCACTGTGTCCAGTTGGGCAGTTGAGGCTTAATATGCTGTATGATAAATTTAGGAAGTGTCAAAGTCCATGGTGTTTTGTTTAAGCTTATTCTTGTAATGGTGCTCTCTGTTGTGTCTCAGTTATGTGACGCACCTGATGAAACGCATCCAGCGCGGTCCCGTCAGAGGAATCTCTATCAAGCTGCAAGAGGAGGAGAGGGAGAGGAGGGACAACTACGTCCCCGAGGTACGGAAGCCATCTTGTCATAAGCTTAGGTCACAGTGTCCAAAGTTAGTCCATTAGGCCCAATGTCCTGACCAGAGCCTATGGCATTTGCAGATTTCAGCTCTGGACCAGGAGATCATTGAGGTGGATCCGGATACAAAAGAAATGCTCAAGATGCTGGTAAGCCTGAAATCTAAAACCATATTGAGGTTGTTCCAAATATAGAAGTTTGGGAAGTACGTCAACTCAATCCTCAGTCTTGGCAGACATCTGCTGCTCATACAGCTAGAATTAAAAAGTTTCAGAGTGGAACATCTTAAGGTGATTCATTGCTCTGTTGAAGTCCGTATGTTTTCTTCCTAGGATTTCGGTGGCCTGTCCAAGCTTCAGGTCACTCAGCCAACTGTGGGAATGAACTTCAAAACACCACGAGGATTGTAAAATCATGTCATCATCCGAATAAAGAGATTGAATTAGAACTGGTTTCTCAGTTTTATCCTCTAGAAAATTACCAAAAAAAAAAAAAAAGCCTACAAACAAAATTTATGTGCATCAGATGCAGTTTTAAGCACAACTTCTGTAGGTTAGTCAGCAGTTTGACCCACAGGCGCTTCTAAAATGAGAAGTTACGACTCAGCCAGTGAGGAGGACGACCTTATTCTGGATTTCAGGCTGTTCAACTCTTCTTCCAGATTCTGGGTCCTTGATTTCCAAATGAAAGTGTACCTTCATCTGAACTTTGAGCCACAAACTGCAGTCCTTGTTCCTGAAATCTAGAATCTGGTTCAGGTTTTTACTTAAAAGAAAACAGTGGCTGCCAATACCCCAGAGAAGTTTGATGGTTCTTGAAGTCAATGACTCTTGAATCTCAAACTCTTAAAGTGGACAAGACTGCAGTTGTCCTAGTTGCTCAAAAAAATAAAAACAAAAATTTCATCTGTTCTTTGGCTACAGGACGCTGCTTTAGGCAGTCATCAGTTGTAGGCAATTTCAGTTCTGAATAAACTAACTTGGCTCTTTTCTAACATTTCTAGAATTTAGAAATATCACAAGTCAGAGTTGAAATACATGTACAAAAATCTTTCACATGCTCCTACAGCTAATGCTAAAACATTAATTCACTTGAAAAAGGGTCAAAATCTGAAAAGCATAACCACAAAGTCTTAGGTTATAAAAAGGAATTTCCCCCATTCTCTCAATTTTGTCATTTTCCATTTGAGCCTGCCTCAAATGGAAAATATGACATTTTAGAATTCATGTAAGGCTATTCAAAGTCAGATGGAGTGTTAGAACACACGCTCTAGTTTTTAGACATCATTAACCGCCTTAAACAAAAACATTTATAAAATTAAAACTGCAAATATTACAAACCCAGACAAATCAGCAATGCTTAAACACCTTTATTGTGCCCAATCTGAACATACTCCACAACTGTTAAGTAGCAGCAAACTTGGCAGACCACAATGAGGTAGACTTTCAAAACTCTAAAAAGCAGCTGGGCTAAAGGACAACAAGGTCAGCATGACAAACCTAATGGATAAAGGAAAGACACGTCGTCTTTGGCACACGGCTTATGCATTTTTGTCCAACTGGAACAGGAAGGCAAAATGGAATAAGAAAGCGAGGGATCATTTATCAGGGAGGGGGGGGTCTACTCAAGCTCTGGATAGATAGTTTATCAGCTTAGTGGAAGTTCTTACATTCAACAGGAAACAAGCAGCTGTTCGAACATAAAGCATGTCCCCCGCTGATGTACAAAAGTGATTAAAAACCACTGCCACCTCTCCACACGTGTAAATTAAAAAGTGCAAAAGGAAAAAAGAAAAAACTTTATACAAATCAGATTATTCACTCCAGTTCAACTGGATCCATCAAGTGATCTAAAAGTGATGGCTCACAAGTTGAGACATATCCAGTAGTACTGATTCACATTTAATAACTGGATCAACAAAGCAAGTTAAAGTAGTACATCCAACATTTTGTGCCCATTCAGCTGAAATTTGGGAGGGCAAATATAAAAAAAAAAAGGAAAAAAATTGAAACTGTATGTGGGGAAAAAAAAATAAAATAAAAGGGGAGGGTTTTCCCTTAAACAGCCACCTGGTAGAATTGTTCAAAAATTTTCATGTCATGACTTAAAACCGTTTGTGTACAAATTAGTAAAAAACTGCGTAAAAATGTCTGAAATGCGACTGGTTAAATGAAGCCCAACATTCAACTCCCAAAAAGTAAGAAACACCAGCTGGCTTGCACAGGACAACAGATGCCAACCGGGCCAAGGGGAGGGAAGAGGGGAGGAAAATAAAAATTTAAAGGCACTGTATGGCATTTGCCAATGAATGGCAATGAGACTTGCGTGATTGCTCTTCACTATGCAATACATGAAAACAAAAAATGGAAAAAAAAAAAAAAAAAAATTGCCATTTTCATCCACTTCTTAACCTTAGGCTGACTAACATCTGCGGCCACGCGTCAGAGAAAATGCTTTAAAGCGTGACGGGCCCCTTGTCTACTCCCAACAAGGTCACTGTGCATAGTGCCACTGTGAACAGCAAAAATGGAGCAAGTGCAAAAGTGAACATTTCCTACAGTGATATCCCCAGTGCCTGGTGGAATGCCTTGGTGCCCTCTGACTGAGGGACGTCCGGCACACGTGCTCTCCTCGGAGGGCGGCTTTCACCCCGCCGAGGGGGTGCTCTTCCTCAGACTTCCTCAGAGTGTCGGGACTCCGGATTTAGCTGGAATCTCGGTTCTTCTGGTTGCGCATGAGGGGCCGGTGGTTGCTCAAGATGTCCATGGAGTGCTGCCAGTGCCAGCAGGAGCGGCAGTAGTACTTGAAGCAGGCCTGGGGGGAGAAACGACCGACAGGAAATGTGAGAACTACGGCTGAAACCATCGTTTAAGTTATTGATCAATTAGTCAAATGTCAGAATAATCAGAGATTAACTTTCACATTCTGCACGTTTTTCCACTTATGCCTTTTTTTTTTAAATACTATCTGAATTGTTTATTTGCACCTTTTAATGCATTTCTAATACGTTAACATTTTATGTTGTAAAATGCAACAACAGCATTCCTTTAGTTTTGTAGCAGAGATGCATCTGGAGCTTCTCCACACTTCTAACGTGTGAAAAGCTCAGGCCTTACTGCTCGACTGACATTGTAGGATTAATCAGATTATTTTTTGATTAGCTGAATAATTAAGCACCTTTTGTTATCCAATAAGTTGTTTTTTTTTTAATAATTTGAACCAGCTGAAGCTAAAACTGTTTTGGGTAGAACATATTCACATCGTCTTGGAGCAACAATTGAGACAAAACAATACTTACGTTTTGCATTTGGGAACATGCTTTCAGAAAATTGTTTTTTGTGAGTTTGCATACACCAGTTAAGCGATTAACTGGCGACATTCAAAAATCTTGAACCATCCCTTTGATGATGGTCAGAATATCGATGTGGCCCAAAATGAAAAGGAGTTCGACATCTGTGGTTTAAAGGGCCGGTTGTGGTATTAAGATGTTAAAACAACAACTTCTTGAAGTCAAGTATTGATCATCTCTTCACATCAATACTGTTTTGATTAGATTTATAAAAATATTTAGGGGCACAACTGTATCTGTTTAGTGGGCTAAAAAAACAGTTATGATGGGCCAGATTTGGCCCACGGGCCTCGAGTTTGGCATGTTCTTCAAGGCATTGTTAGGAGAGATGCATGAAGAAAGTTGTGCTGGGTATTTTCCGCTGACCTGGTCTCTGCAGAAGAAAGGCCCAGGTTGACGAAGGCAAACTTGACACATGGAGTCTTCCAGGTAGGGGTCGATCTGAACCTGAAGGAAGATTCACAACTTAACCCTAAAACTGTAACGCGTAAATTGCAAAAAAATTTTTTAGTGAGGAATTTCTTAATTCTTTTACACAGACAATCTTACCTTTTTTGTAAACTTTGGCGTTTTAATCTCCACAAAAGCTGCGCACACGGCTTTCAGATAGCTGCGCTGGTTGTTGAAGGTGACACGTCCAGAGCCTGCACACACCGCCCTGGACATGAATCCTC
Source organism: Girardinus metallicus (assembly GCA_903067095.1). Taxonomy (NCBI): domain Eukaryota; kingdom Metazoa; phylum Chordata; class Actinopteri; order Cyprinodontiformes; family Poeciliidae; genus Girardinus; species Girardinus metallicus. The sequence continues at coordinate 34,483 of CAEGAE010004096.1, forward strand.
AAGAAACCCTTTCAGAGCAACTATTCTAGATGGCAGCTGCCGTTACCTATGGGATACTTGTGCTTGTCCGTGTCGATGCCGGCATACATGACTCCCCCGAACAGGTCGTTCATGATGCTGGCCAGCGCCTCGGCGTTAAGCATGCCGTGCAGAGCGCCGACAAACACAGTCTTACTGGGGTCCAGCCGCTGGGCGGGACAGCGCACGTAGTTGCTGTCAGAGATCACCCAGGGGATCACCTGTACCTGGAGCAGGACAGGACAGGTCAGGGGTCAAGTTACTGAGAGTTGGGATAAAAACTCTCAGCTCAGGAAAAAAACAAAAACAAACAAAAATTAGGTAGCTTAGAAACACGACTTCTTTGTTGCTTCAATATCATTAACAGTAAGGTTGGAGATTCAATTGTGACGTTTATTACAACCCATTTTAAAATAACGCAGTGAGTTTTCACTGCAAAAACAAAACCTTACCAAGTATTTTTGGTTTAGTTTCTAGTGCAAATATATTGGGGTACTTGAAATAAGACAAAAACTAAATTATAAGTAACCTTTCAGCATGAGTTTATTTTAAGTCCGATGTCCAGGTCGTAGTTCGGGTTGCACACTGTACAGGGTTACATCATCTGCTGTACATTCATGAGGAATCTTTGCGTTTACCAATTGAAATCTCACTAAAAAGTAGAATCTGTATGGAAACTGCAGAAAGCCAGCTGTTCTTACATCGAGAGTAAGCTGAACACTCAGTTTCTACATAAGACTTTGGGTCATTTAAAAAACAGCACTGATTATCTTGAAGTTGTGCTCAGAAGTAAACACCAACTCACTCCTCCAAGCATTCCTGAGGGGAACTGCTGCACAACACTTATTAGAAACCTGCAGCTTTTGTTACCGAGCAGAAACTGATACTTTTCACAAGTCAACTGCATATGCCAAGCATTGCTGACTTTAAATAAGCCTTTGAGTTTTTATTTAGCCATTGTAAATTGTGTAATTTTTTATATTTTTTGGACACATTTCAGTCGTTCACACCAGGACATCTTCAGCCTTACAGCAATAGATTCTTACACCAGACATCTGACCGTGCGCAGCGTTGGAAGTCTAGGGAGCATCATAATGTTGATGTTACAGCTGCAATAAAGCCACATTCTCCTGATTTCCCATCATTCTGAACCCCAACACAGTTCATATCTTCATAGTCGCTCGGAAAACCAACCGAATCACTCGAGTACTTTACAAACATCTTCGAGCCAAAGAAAAGGGCATCGAAAAGTTTTGATAAAAAGAGTTCCACAGATCCCTGTCAAAGGAAAGAAAAAATAAAATCTACATGGCCAAACCTAAAAATGAATGCAGTGTGAAGTGACAAAGATGGAGGTTTCCTCCAGAGGAACTCGTGATGCCAGGTTGTTTCGGTGTAGTAAATGTTTACGGTTTCACTAGACAGCGATGTGAAATCAGAACATTGCAAAGCAAACGTCTGATGCTGGGCCAGATTCTACTGGTTTGTCAGACGTAAACCCGTCACAGTCCAGCTTCGAGTCAATGCCAGCTCCTACTTACGTCTTTGCATCGCATCCTGCGGCTGGACATCTTGAAGTAATACTCCCGACTGTCCTCTGGGTGAAAGGGATCCTGGGAGCACGCCTGGAGCAGCGCCCTCACCGACTTCTCGTTTTCAAACACCAGGTAAACGTAGCCTGACGGCATGAAAAAAAATGATGAACACTTCTTAGCATCTTCTTTGGTAAAATTCAACCACAAGACTTTCCCCATTTTGCAAAACTTCAAAATTTGCTCAGTTTAAAGTGACGCCGCATGTTTTGACGGGAGTTGAAGTTTTGTTCTGACGCTCTGACTTGAAGCTACATTTCTGAGTAGACACATTTGTTCTGAACATTTTATAAAAGCAAAAACATGTTCTTTGCTTTGATTCCAATCAATTTTAGAGCAAAATACATTAACATGATTTTGTATATTTTATCTAAACATTTCTAAAATCTTGGAGTTTGTGCAAATCTCCAATTTTTCTAAAAATTCAGATGAAAAAAACAACCCTGAAAACAATTTCCTACATCGGAATATTAGGGTCACATTAAGAAAATTAAAGTTACGAGAAGCTGTGCAAGAACAGTTGAAATGCGAGAAAGTTATAATATGACTATTTACATAAGTCATATTATAACAACCATGAGTTATAAGTCATGTCATATTTTGTTAATATTCTCTAAATGTTTTATTTATTCTCAATACTACATTATCGTTTCCACACCAACCAGACCTATGCATCACATAGCAATCTTGAAACCCAGAAAGAAAAGGTAACGGAAAATAAAATTATAATATGTGCAAAGTTAAACAAAGGCAGACTGTTGAAATAATTTCCACCATGCCGACCAAAATGCATCTGCTTTTCCTTTTCGATAGACGGTACTCTTTTAGGAACCAATTAGCTCCCCACTTAGCCCCACATTCTGCCCATCTCTATGCCTAGAGTCACCATCTAGGAGTGCCCGTAAAAAGGATAAATTCCCAGCATGCAGTGTGCTCACCACACGTGTCCACCTTAAAACCAGGAGGGAAAATGGAAGTTAGCCTACCAGCTCGCGGTTACCTTTAGCCACATTACCTTTAGGAGGGCAGCGGGGATGCTTTCCATCCTTACCTGGCCACTCCACAGTCAGAGGGCCATATCCACTGAAGGTGTTGATCAGGCCAGCTGGACAAGAGCAGCAGTAGAGGAGCCATGTTTTAATCTGGTCAAGTATCAGGGTTCGGACACTTTTCTCACAGTAAAATACAAGCACTTTTCAAGCATCGACTTTTTGAGGAAAGCAACATTTTCTCACTTTTGAAATAAAATGCATATTACCCAAGAAAGACTGTTTCAATTTACCATTAAATGTTCTCCATTGCCATTACTGCAGGGACATGGTAATGTCTGACTGGTCTGAGAATAAAAGCACTCATTTAACCAAATCCCCCAATTTCAATAACACTGTTTTACATATAAAATAAGAACCTCTACTTTAATTACGCTATTGGCTCAGTGAGTTAAATATTCATTACACTGAAACAATGTAAATACATCGTTAAGATAAATGACCTGCCTGCTCAAACTAGACGCTTAAACACAATTCACAGTTGAAACTAGATGTTTGACTTTTTACCCGTCTGAACTTGGACCAAATTCATCTCGTTTTACGTCAGTCAGAAACATCAACATTATTTCCATTTTCTAAAATGCGTTCTCTTGCCGAGAACAGTTTTGTTTTGTAGGTGTGTGAAAATATCTGGTTGCAACTGTAAATAACGCTTTCAAACATTAAATTGCACTTCATTACAAAACTGTGCAGTTTAAATCATTTTCAAGGACCTAAAGAAATCAAGCACTGTCCAAACCTTGAAAACATCTAAGCATTTTTCAATGACTCCAAGCACCCATAAGAACCATGAAATATTTAATTACTTCAGGTTTAACCTCAATATCAAAATGTGGATGAAGTAAAAAGAAAGTGGCTGAATTTCAACAAATGCATTCCGCATTACATTTTATTTCTACTATATTTCTGTCGAGCTGGTCCAAGTATTTCCTCCGAGTTCTATCCCACTGAAGGGGTAGAACAGAAATTTTCCACTTTGCAAATACAAAATGTTACTAGTTCATGTTGAGACGAACCTTCAGTGATGTCCCAGGGCACGCCACCAAGAAAGACCTTGCAGGAGTAAATGGGATCCTTGTTGTTTCTGGGAGGCAGCTGACCGCTCCAAGTGAATGTGGCCTCATTCACAGCTAATGCATGCAAAAAAAAAAAAAAAGAAAGAAGTTAAACAGTCTCATCTGATCTTTAACAGAGCTTTGAGACAAACGAGCAGCGTACCTGCAGCCTGCCTGTGCAGACGGGCTTCCCTTTCGATGCTGAACGCGTCGTCCGATTGGTCGAGCATGTCCGAGCCGGGCCACGGGGAGCCGGTGCGCCAGCGGCGGGAGATGGTGGAGGCGGCCGGGCTGGTGCTGGGCGGCGGGGTCAGAGGGGAGCTCGTGTCCTGGGGGTCCAGGCGCGAGCCCAGCCGCAGCAGGTCCTTCTGCATGTTGGACGTCACATAAGGCAGTGGAGGGGAGATCCGCAAATTAGACTGCAGAGGAAATGGAGTGAAGTAGATTATTTTTACTACGACTCCATCTGGAAGGCTCTGGTTAAACAGAACCATCTCAGGGGTTTAAACCAGGCTGTAAATGTGCAAAATGTGAATCATTGTTAAAATGCAAAAGCAAAATGTGCTGCGACAAAAAAAATGCAGGTGTCCATTTTAAGTCAAGGGCGTTAGATTGTGCCCCCGTTCACTTGTACAGCAAGAAATTCACAAACAAGTCAAATTTAAGACTTTAAGACCTTTTTTTTATATTTAGGACTGAAAAACTATACAGGCTGGCTCACAAAAATGAGCTAGTGGCAGAAACAAACATCATCCAACCAACTGGCAGTGCATTTGAATTTAACCACGTCACAAAAGAAGGTCGCTAAATAGTTAGCAAGGGTATATTAGCAGCTAGTTACAGGACACAATGAAACTTTTGCCCGACTGAAAAGTCCAAGAAAAAAAAAAAAAAAAAAAAAGAAAAAGTAAACCTACATACAAAGTTAAATACTCATGCCATGACGACATTCAAAATCTGTGATTTGTGTATTTAAGGCTCTCACTTTTTCTTAAATTTAAGACATTTCAAGGCCTTAATTTCACATGCATGTGAATGAAATTAAAGAGGTTCTAAGGATGTGCAGACACCCCGATTAAAGCCTGACACAAAAGACAAAAATAATCAGACTCTGATAGACTTTTAGCCTATGAAAGCCTGAATATGGAGGCGTTGGCAACATTTCAGGAACTTTTTAATTATGCACTTAATTATATTTTAAGTTTTATCCTGTAACCAAAGCCAGAAAAAAAATATATCCTCAAGTATTGGACAGTTTAAGCCTGAAAGCTGTGAGGTGAAGTATTGCATTAACTTTACTGATCCAAAGATTAAAAAAAAAAAAATCTAACAAGTAAATTGTTCAGGTAAATAAAAGCTCATTAAGCCAATAGACATGGCAATTTTGAGGAAGAAATAAAATCACTTGTAGTGGAATTTGATTACCCTGCAAATTCAAATTGCAGCCAAGTGTTTTTTTTTTTTTTTAAAGAAGCTCCGATGAAGAGGTCCCCTGTGTGCAATCAGAGCAATTCTTCCTGTGCTTTGTCTGCAATTATTCTGCCAATATGTCAAAGACTGAAGTCAAACCTCTGCTCTTCAATGAGGAAGGACAACCTGAGCACACGAACACAAAATGGAAGAAAATACTGATGTACTCAGATGCAAAAACCAAGTAAAATTAGGTCTAAGCTGGAGGATGTGTTCTTTTAAAATATGAAGCAACTGGGGGACGATTTGCCAGCAACATTCAGACAAATCTGCTCGTCAGCGACACCTAATGTTATTTGTTAAGCCACATCCTTCATGAACAGGCATTTCAGGAAAACCCAGCTCCATGCTAAGGTGGAAAATGAAACGAATTAAAGTGGAAACAAGAGGAATGATGTGCCTTACCAGCATGTCGCAGAGGTGATCTGATCCAGAGCTGAACCCACTGGTCTCGGAGTCTTCAGGGCTGCTGGAGCGGGAGTCCAGGAAGGAGCTGGAGTCCAGCCGGTTCGCCATCCGCGCCATTCCGGGGAACTTCTCCAGGAAGTCAGCGGTCACGTTCATGGACTCATGGGGCAGATAGCCTGGAGGCTTCCCCAGGATGCTACTGAAAGGGTTGTTCAGCATGCCCAGCACTGGTAGACGAGACATTCGGGGGCGTTACCAACAAAGCAGCACAAGCTGAGGGAAACGGGACGAGCGTGCTGACTCTACAGAGCTGTATCGATTCGTCAGCAAGCGGGCTGCATAAAGTTTCTAAAAGATGCATCTTTCTTCCCTGCATTTTGCAACTGAATAAAGAAAAGGAAGGCAGTTGTGCTGAATTCACAGTTCAAAGTTGATTTAGAAGAACAGAAAGCCTGCAGTGAAACAGAGGCGGCACCAATGTGCCTACAAAGTATCAGATAAGCCAGCGGGCTTCTACCTACGGCTGGGCGGCAAGTTGATTGACGATCAACCAAATTCTGTTATAGTTCGGGGAAAAAAAAAAAAAAAGATTTTTTTTTTCTCACCAGTTTACTGCTTGGGTTTCCAGAGTGATATTAATCACTCAAGAACTACCATCTTGTTTGACAAGTGTGTTTTAAAGTTCCTATTTATTTCCACTTTGAATTCAAGTCAACTCACAGAAGGAATTACTGGAATAAAAGTCAGTCATTTGTAGTTTAAGGAAAAAGTGAGTGAAATCAAATTTGGTTTATTTTTAAGCCATATTTCCCAGTCCTACTCAATAAAGCATGAAGAAGCATCTCCAAGTCTTTTTGAGATCTGAAATCCAGAAGCCAAATTCTGGATTTCGGAGGGAGGCAGCAGGCCGGTTCAGCCTCCTCTTCCAAACCAGTTCGCCGACTTCCTTCCTGTAACAAGGTTTGCTGTAATAGTGACTTTGTGTGTTTCAATCATTGCTGTGGGCCCCACACTTGACCTATAAACTGGGTCAAGTGGGTTTGATTGGGCATGGTCAATAATAAAGAAATGGGGGGGGGGGAGGTGTCACAACAAAATATGGATAATCAGTAGTTTTGCTCCCCAACATTGTGTAGGTCCAATACAGCTTCATCTAAGCAAAGCCAGAAACTACATTTTAAACTTGGCCAACATTTAACAGTCGACTGTAGCAACATTACTGAGATTATCAAAACGAAAGCGTGTTTTTGTAGCCCGTTTGCTTGCTACAGACGCAGCAAAGCAAAACTGCCACATCATCCTTAGCAGTGCCACAGCTTGCTCCCACACAGAGAACTATCACAAGTATTAAATGTACAGAAAACAACTTGAATGTTGAAAAATGAAAACCAGAGAGAGAGAATCAACTCTGGAGACTTTGGCTGTGAATCTTAGATACACGCCGCTTTGCCACTTACTGGAGGAAGAGCTGCTCTGAACCTGGGAAGAGGGAGAATGTGAGTCGGCCTCCTGGCTGCTCCAGGGTCTGTCCCAGCCGGACAGACGGAGCGACTGGAGCCCGAGGCCCAGGTCCGTGACATCCGACGGGCCCCGGGGTAAAGGGATGTCCTGGGAGTTGGGTATGCTGCCGCAGTTGGGGAAAAGCATCCTCCTGCCACCCACAGCAGCCAGCTCTGATTCTTTAGAGCCGGTTAGCAAAACGAGAGAAGAGACAGACAGAGAGAAGCGTTAGCAAAAGAAATAAATAAAATACAAACAGCAGAGGAGAGGTCCGTCTTTTTTCCCTGTGAAGAGAAAGTGAGAAAACAATAAAACTTCCCTCATCATCACCACCAGCACCACGTCTCCCCCTACCCTGGCTGACGGCAGAGCTAACCTGCTGTCTCTGTGCCTGGTGCGACTGCCATGCATCTCTGTCCGCATCACTGACCCACCTAGCAGCATGTGACATGGCTGCTGATGCACTCGCACACCCCTTCTAATGACATCAGCTTCGCCCTCCTCCGCCGCCCCTGCTTTAACCGTGTAATGACAAAATTCCAGTCGAAGCTATCGGTTTGTAGATGGAAGTCCTCCCCCACCCTTTCCGCCCCCCCGCTTCAGAGTGAGGAGGGCGACAGCTGCCACCGTTCCTGCCGCTGCTTACTTGGTCTAGTCTGATTTCCTGAGAGGCAGAAGGGGAGGGAGGGAGAGAATGACTCAGCAAACTTTTAGCTCAAAAGTACCTTGCATTCTGGGATGCACAGGGATTTTATAAAAAAAACAAAAACAAACAATCTGTATGTTGTGAATTTTCCATTTAAGAAAACCAAAACAAACAGAAGCAAATTTGCATCAGAAGCAGCTGACTGATCAGATGAGGTCTGTGCAGACATGCGCTGCAAACTCCCAGCCCTCCCCTCCCCTCCCCTCTCCTCTCCTCTCCTGGAACGCTTCCAGCTACCCGCTAACTCCCCCTGATTCAGCAACGCCGAGCTCTCCGAGGCACGGGCCTCGAGCCAAAGGCAGGAGTTTTGCTCTCCGTCTTGCACCAGGATCAAATTTACTTTTTTTTTTCTTAAACATTGGAAGTTGCGACATTTGACCTTTTGAGCTTCATCATCATTATCATAAAAAAAAAAAAAAAAACGGGAGTAACAATGCACCGAGTGCAGATGCAAAATTAGCAACTTAATTTAAACTAGATGCTACAGTGAGCGTATTGCTTGGCAAAAAAAATATTACTCCCAGGGCTAAGACTGCTGCATTGCTGCAGATCAGTGACTCAGCATGAATCAGCTCTTGGCAACTGAATGATGAGGTGAACAAGTTTCTATGCTTAAACGTCCAAGTGAAACTCCATCAGCACTCGCTGAACCCGAAATTTAAATATTTCAATTTAGCAATTTACACCAAGTTTCAGTTTCTTATTTTTTCTTTACCTCTACAAAAAAAAAAAAAAAAAAAGAAAAAGATCAACAACAATCCAGGCTTCCTAAATCAGTTTCGTTTCTAAAATTCATGCATTTTGTATGATTGCATCATTTCCCCTTCATGTTGCGTAAACACAATGGACTCAGTTTTAAGGCATGCAGATATACGTTTTATTTTGCCTCCATATCAGGTTAAACTGGATGAAATGAACCCACTATGAAATAAAAGTAGAATTTTATATTTGAGAGCTTTCAGACAAGTCGCATTTAAAAAAAAAAAAAAAAAAAAAAAAAAAACGTACAAAAGCTACACTGCGTTTCTAGTCATTTGAGAGTTATGCAACAGAATGGCACAAATGACAGATTGGGCTTTTAATATGAAGAAATATTGATTTTATGGTTGAGTTAAGAGACTCTTGGACTTTTAGTAGATTTTTCATGGTGTGAAACTCAAAAATCTACAGTTTTATTCAACATGAATAAACTTGAAAGCAATTAGCATTTTCTTAGCCTCCTCGCGTAACTTGAAGTTAGTTGCAAAAGTCCGGCATTGCAGCCGTGGTTATTAATATTAAGTTGCATGAGTTAGAACTTAATACAACTAAAGTGTAAAAAAATTTTAAATGCCATTTAAACATTGCACATTTTTCTTTAAAAAATGCGTCATTTGATATCAAGACCCCCCCCAAAAAATAAACAAAATATACGTGGTATCCCAATTTGTCATTTATAGAACAAAATGGAGGAGGGTTTCACTTTGGACTCGTATTGAATAGGGGAGAATCGTTTTGTTTGCCAATCACCAATAAAAGCCTGCCAGCAGAAAATCGGTGAACTCCAAGCTCTAGTCGATTGCCATTTCTGCTCGAGTGAAATAATTCATTTCCGGGTTGTTTTTTTGCACAAACACGTTGCATTTAAAAAGCCAAAACAAACAAAAACACTCTTTGAGTGAAGCGTGTCTTTACCACAGACTGGTTTGTGCTTGGTGCTGTTGGGTGTGGTGCACACACCGGTGAAGTCCAGAGCGTTGCCCAGCATGGTGTTCATCCTGCGGAAGATGTCCGCGTTGCTGCAGGTGGACAGAGCTGGGGAGTCGGTGTCCGGGCTCTCAGGCCTGCGGGAATCGTTTCTCTGTGTGAAGAAGCAGCAAAAAGAAGGAGAAACATGGGGGAAATTAGCCCCGAATCTGCACTAACTGCTATATTTATGATTCAATTAGAAAAAAAAAACTAGGTTTTCTATTCAGAAGTCGTGCTCAGGTCTATTAGAAGACCCGCCAGAGGTTGACAAGGCGCACAAAAGGTCAAATTTATTAACTTCAACGTGGCCTTCGTTTTAAGCCGCTTCAGTTTCGTTTTTTGACTCACCAGGGAAAACGCCATGATGTGGACAGACAGCCTAAAAGAAATGTCACAATAACGACCCCGGCCTGCAGCAAAAGGTCATTTTTATGAAGTATGCTAGCAGCTAATTAGTCCTAATCTGCTGAACGTGTGCAGGACGAATGAGTGGGCCTCGAGGGCCTCCGTCTGTTCACGTGCTCAACATCAAAGAGCTCGCCGTAAAATACAACAACATAGCACGCGGTCACATAGAATATCATGACATGGGAACGAAGACAAAATAGTCTATTTTATTTTTATTGGAGATTAAACTTACATGAACTTGTAAAACAATATTTAATTAGTCAATTTCCTTAACTAACTCCACGCTATTTAAATCATATTTTTATGAAAGTTAGAATCAGAAACACCTTTATCTATCTATCTATCTATCTATCTATCTATCTATCTATCTATCTATCTATCTATCTATCTATCTATCTATCTATCT
>CAEGAE010004101.1:0-17894 GCA_903067095.1 Girardinus metallicus
CAGGGAGAACATGCAAACTCCATGCAGAAAGACCCCGGGCCGGGAATCGAACCCAGAACCTTCTTGCTGCAAGGCAACAGCTCTACCAACTGCGCCACTTTGTTGCATTAATTTTTTGTTTTCTACACATTTCAAGTATACTAAAGGTATAGTTTGAGGAAGATGTAACACATTTTGAATTAGTTAAATTGAGGAAAGTGGCAGTGGACTGGCTTTATTTAGTAATCATAATGCAACTACGTTCTGCAATCATAATGGGTAATTGTACTTGGACTCGGTTGGGATAAAGTTGTTATCAGTGCATTCCTAATGAAAAAGGTCTTGTTGTATAAATGCTTTTGCAAATGACTGCAAGACAAAAGAGAAATGCAATATTAGCAGTAGTGTAACGACGGTGTTGATGACGGTCATTGCACTCCTAGCTACAGGCGGCTCTTTCTCCCTCATGCACAGTTCACTGCCTGAAAACACGAGCCCACAGGCGTCGGCAAGCTGCGTGTCCTGATTTATCTGGATGATTTTTCAGCTGATTTCTTTCGGCTCGTTGAGTACAATCTTTTTTACTTTTGTTTTTGGGTACAGCAAAAGCTCTCGTTATCCTAAGACAAGAGGAACAGATGGGGAAAAACAAGCATACAGTGCAAAAATAAGAAGCATTTTCCGGATTGCATCATACAGATCCAACCAACTTCTTTTGGCTTCTACTTGCAGTTGAAGCAGCACTAAATGGTCGATGCTCAGTAAAAGCAGTGGGATTGAGAGGATTAAAAAAGAAAAAGGGATGACGTGTGTGTGTGTGTGTGTGTGTGTGTGTGTATGGAGAGAGAGGTTTCTGCCTGGACACCTTGAAGGCACCAGAAAAGAGTGTCCTTATTAAACTTAACTCCATCCTAAACAGAACCTCCCACTCTCTCCTCAGTGAGCTCATGCGGCCAGAAAAGGGTCGCAGCCACCGCCTTATTCCTCAAAATGATGTAACCCTTGTGGCATTATGCTGTACAAAGCCTTTGGTTGCATCAGTGACACTTTGCTTTGCTGTCACTGTCAAGAGAATGACATCTGACTAACAGCAAACAAAGCTCTTTTCAACAGGATTCGCTCCCAAGGGCAAAACCAAGAATGAACAAGGAAAGAACATCATGGGAGAAGTTCCGGACAAAGGATTCAAATGCGCAGAAATTTTGAACCTACAAGGTAACACGTAGCCTTCGATCCTTTGCCACTACGTCACTTAATCAGGTGAGGCGCCATGACGGACGTCAGTATTCTTTTCCCAAGTTGTTTCTGCTAATATAGTCATGGCTTGTACTTGTTCAAGTCGAGCTGATTTGTCTGTGGAAGTAGCAATGCCAGTTGTTGGGGCTCGTAGACAGTGGTTTCCACAAAAGTTGGGAATGATTAGCTTAGAAACCTTCTCCCTCCTAACACGTTTGTTGATTTGATCAAATCTGCCTGAATTGACTCCAGATGGTTTATACCGATAAGTCATAATTGGCATTTCCCCTTACACCGAAAAAGACTTAAAAGCATACAAAAGTGTAGATGTTCACCAATTTATTTATGTACAGTGTAGGCTACATGATGGTGGGGCAATTTCCCTGTGGTTGCTAATGATTTCATTGCATCTTGTTAAATGTACGTAATTATCTTATCTCATCCTGGGCGATCCCACAGCGTTCTTTGCTAGGAAGGGATTTATAGTCTTTGCAGCAAGTTCTAGGTTGGGATATTCCTGGAAAACATCTGAAAATCCAAAGTATCCAAAGTACCTTATTATCAGGAAAACTGCCTTGATACTAAGGGTCACGTCTAGAAGATACCAACAGAATCACAACATCTGCAAAAAGTGAAGATGAGACCCAGATGTTTCATTGAGTGGAAATGCAACATTGTTGGTTTGCTATTGCAAGAGGTCTTTGAAATAGATGAAAAATAGACCTCAGCATCAGACCAAAAACCTTAAATTTTCCCCAAAAATCCATTATTTTTGTCCATTACCTACATGTCGGTAGAGTAAAAAAAAAAAGCTTTGTCGCTCAAGCAGTGAAGCTGACCCGCACTTCTTATTTGGAGGCGTAACAGTAGCAGATTGACCACGGACAACTTTCCACCTAAATCAAGTGTCCATGCAGCGACTGCAATTCAAGAATGGTACAAATTTGACCTTTCAGCAAATGGAGATGACACAGTTGAACACTGTATTTTCTTTATTAAATAAGTCTTTATTAAATTTATATTCTACCTAACACTTTCTTCTTAAATAGAAATCTTAGGTGCATCTAAAAGTATTTTTCTTATTTGCCATGTGTTTTTTTTTTGTTGTTGCTCTTGTTGCTTCCATTTAATTTAAAAGCAAGGACCACAAAATCCAGCAGACTTTGGCAGAGTCATTAATTAAAGTTGGCTAAAAATACATAAATGAATTCAGAGAAAGTTGTTGTTGCTGGAATAACTCAACAATGATAAAAAAAAAGGCCCCCTGAGTACTTGCCCATATTGGCACACAGAGCAAAAAGTCGGGACACCACTGGGCTAAGTCCATTTGGAAACTACCCAGTGACAGACAAAATGCATCTCAACCGTTACTTGAAACGTTTTCTAAAAATGGGTGAATGAATCAAGTTTTGCTGACTTGCTACTGCCCACATTTGTACTAATTATCCCTTAAAACCACTCATAGTACATAAAGATGACCAAACTCATGGTGAGAAACTGTTCAAATGTGTAAAAAAAAAAAAAATCTTTCCAATGAATAGGTAACACACAAGGGCATTATCGCCACCTACTGGATAGTGTGAGAAACTGAGTGTTACATTCCTAAATGCTTTAATCTGTTCCTCCTTTTTTATTATTCTGCAACCTTCAGAATTTTCACCAGGCCTATATTTCACTGTCCGTAGTTTGGCCTGCTTGTTCTTCCTATTGTAGTTGCACAAATGTTGCTTATATTTGATTCCAACTCAGGTTTTTTTAATCAGCCCTCCTAGAAGGGAAGAACATTTACAGTATTTGATATAAAGTTTGTCCTGGAAAAAAAAAAAAAAACTAGCGAGAAAGCTTAAAAAGCACGACGACCGCAATGAAGCTAATTTGCTCAACGTGAGTCATGTGAGGCCCTTGAGCTGTGATGCCAACACTGGAAGAAAATCACATCACGATGGCGTGGCACCCGGTGACATCATCCCTACGATGTCCCTAAGTGATGTCATTGAAGCGAGGGCACTCGGTCATCCTTTGCAGTGTTATATATATAGTCCGCTGCCTTCCTTATCTCTCCCCCTCTCCCCACTGTCGGTCTCTCCTCAACTCATTTGTCGCCTCCGCCTTCTGTGCGCCACATTTTCTCCTCTCTCATTGGAAATCGCAACAGCAGCTTAATCTTTGTGTGCCCCCTTCCTATCTTTTTCTTCCCCAAGTCTTTTAGCAGGGAGGGAGTTGTAAAGCAGGGGAGAGGGGGTGGAGAAGGGGGGCGGGGGGTTCAGTATGGCCACATCCCAGGCTCTTTGCTAGATTAATTTGTGGGCGCACCGGGCTGCACTGCGCTGCTTACTGTACGCAGTGAAAGTCACTCAGGGATTAACAGCGGCCAGAAAGGCAGCCGCCCCCACCCTCTTGCTGCCTCGGCAGAAAAATCGCCTCCCCCCTGCTCCCCACACACTCCTCTGACTCCCCATGCAAAGCAAACCTCCATCCTTCTTTCCTCTCCCACTCAAATTCTTTCCCTCTGTCCCTTATGCCTCCTTCCCTCTCCCAGACCTCCCTCTTTCCTTCTCTCCATCCCATCAGCTCCTTCTCTAGTTAATTACTGTAATGGGCTCACTGTCCTTGGGTGCAGAGTGGGGTGGTGGTGGTGGGGTGCCTGAAGGAGATGCTTTGTGGTTCAGCTTCTCGCCTCCAACACACAAATGTTTCTATGCTTGCACTTGCAGCTTCATTCATAAAGTTGTTCGTAGAGACGGTGCAAATGATTTGACATGGTTTCACTTTTATTCATGAAGTATGGCTCACCACCCAGGGAGGCCACTGTAAGTGGGATGGCACGAATTGATAGGAGTATAAATTGGGCCCTAAATCTTGTTTTCTGATTTTAGGCATGTAAACAGGAAGTGGCTGCCCCATTGTCTTGGCCAAAGTGTGCAAAGGTGACGGACTCACGATTTCTGATTTTTGATTTCTGAATAAAGAGACCTTTATTCAGAAATCTTGAAGCTTTTTTTGTCTTTCAAAAGACCTTTAATAGAGACAAGAGTGAATATACAGGTCAGTTGTAATTTCTCAGCCACGGTGACGTTCATGTAAAAAAACTGAATAGGAACAAAAAATAAAAATAAAAACTGGGTTTTTGTATAAGGCAAGGTGATCTTGGGGAGAAAAATAACTTCAAGTCCAGAATCAAAATTTTACATGATATCAAAAATTAGGACAACAGAAAGATGCCAAGTTAACAGACTATTATAAATAAAAATGTAGAACTAGCTAAATACTCTGTTGCTTATTATAGATTTTCACCCATTCTGCTCTTTGTAATGTTGGGAGCCTGAGAGTTGAGTTCAGCTAGTTAATTAGTCATGGCGTTCTGCCGAGATTTCCTACGGAGACACTATAACTTTAATAAATTTTTGTTTTTATTTGTTTTGCTAGTTTGTTTGGTGCCAGAAACATTTTCCATCAGCTTAATTTCTCTTTATTTAACACGTAAAGTTTAGAAGGTGCTTTCTTTATTTGACCATTACACGCAGCTGACACACTGTGTGTGACTTTATAACTGGAACAATTTGAACCTATGATGAACCTTGAAACTGATCCAAACCTGTCATTGTAATATTTGACAGTAGTTTTGTATTTTTCCCAAAGGTTCCTAATAACATCTCAATAAACATTTCATTTAAACGCGAAAGCAAAAAGCTGTTTGTTGACGTTTTGTAAAAAAAAAAAAAAAAAAAAAAAAGTCTGATAAGCTGAGAGGAGTAAAGAAAGCCGGCTGGAAAGAGTAATGGAAAGCAAAAGACAAAGTGACGTGTTCAGATAAATGTGCAGGGATTCGGAGGGTTCTGTGTGGGAACTTATTGGCCCAGTTTAGTGATCAGTCATCTGAAACGCCCTGACTGAAGCTGACAGCTGTTTGAGCAATGCCAAATGTTGCTGCCAGAGTATAGGCGCTCTCGCACAGGGCATCCGTTCTCTCCCACATCCTCGTATTAAACCTCAGTTCCATTCGCATGTCCTAACGCAGACAAATGTGATTACAAGTGCCATATTTTTGAAGCAGTGCTGTTTATTCCGCATGTGCAAACACACGACGGCGTGCACAAACAGAGTAATTACATCTGCCAGTTGCATATGAGGAAGCATATGCCTGTGCTTCCAGGAGACACTGAGCAGACAGGACTTTTTCTAAATCAGAACAGGTAGCTACATCATCCAACCAGGCGACTGCAGAGAGAAATTCTATTTACCTTTCCTGTGTTTAGTTTGTTTGAGTGGCAAAATCTAATTTTAATGGTTTTTCTTATGGCAAGCTTAAGTTTCGTGTATTTTGTCGAACATTTTTGAACCAAAAGAAATGTACGTCTGGCTTGAAGCAAAAAATAAAAATAAAAACAGACGTTCACCATTGCTTTGTTCTCTAACTTGTACTTTTTGTCATATAATATTGTGATAGATATTTTAGAACATTAAATGTTAATTGTACACATATGGATGTGAGGCTATTTCAGAAAAACATCAGTCAGGAGCTTTTCTTTTAGTACTATTGCCCCTCGATCAGAGTTTTTCGCTGAGAAGATGTGTTTGCTTTCTAAAAGTATAAGCTAACTGGGAGAAAATAAACATACGGATGTGTTTGTTTACTCGTTGCTGTTCTAAAGTTGGGCAAACCTGGTGGGATTTATGGGCTTTTATCAGAAAGCCGAGACGCGGGAGGTGCTTAGAGGCATCTTTCTTTTAGCGAACTCCTTCTGGCTTTCAAAGAAAAGACAGTAGGTTTTCTTGCCATGGCAAGTCTAACGAGCAGGCCACACCACGCTGTTGCTTGTTAGCAGCTACTATTTTGTGTGTGTGTGTGGGCGTGTGGGGGGGGGGGTGTATGCGTGTGCTGGAAGTTTGCATGTGTATGCATGTGCTGGTTGTAGCACCTAATAACACAACAGGATCAAAGTCAATTTAAGAAATAAGAAAAAAATGTTTTAAATGAGCAAATGATCCTGAGCAAATTCTTTGAAAATTTCTTTCAAAGAAGCTTAAAGATGTTTTGCAGTCGTGGAAATCAGCCTTGATCAGTGGATTTTGAGGCTTTTAGTAGATTTTATTTTTTTTTAAACTCTGTTTGCACCAGATAAACTATCTGAGAGTGATGCCATAAAAGCATAGTTAATCATCTCCTGTATGCTGAGTTTTAAAGCCAGCAGCTCTTTGGAGCTAAATATTATACTCTGATAGTGAAACTGTTATCTTTGATATTGGTCATGAGGAATATCACAGAAGCCGAGGGTGGACATTTACACGTATATACTTCTTCCTGATGACTTTCTTGGGATATAACGAGTTCTGAAGGTGTTCTCGAAATAAAGAGTTAATCTCGAGAGAAAAACAGTGTGTTTTCTCAAGATCATGAGATGATTGGTGTGTGTGTGTTACACCTGATTCCACCCTTCACATGCATTATTTCATTATCTCGAGAAAACAATCAGGAAAAAAAAAAATATGTGGAAAACAGGAAATTAACTCATCATCTCAAGAAAACCACGTTGAAAAAGTATGTGCAGAAAATGTTCTTGACTTCTGTAAAATACTGTTACTGAAATTTTTTCCCCCCTGATTCTTTAGTGGAGAGACGGTAAGTAAAAAAGCTGCCAATATCTAAAGACAGGTTTTAAAGAAAACTTTAAGTCCTGGAAATCTATTAAAACAAAGTCTGGCTTTTAGGCTTTGGTTTTAAAATCTTTGTATCTTTGAACAATATAAAGCATAAGAATCTGAAACAGAAAATCAAAACCGAGCCGCTACATTTTGGAGCAAGCTGGTGAAAAATCTAGTGAAACCAAACGTATCTTGTTTTAGGATAGTTAGAGCAACCTAAATCAATTGTGGCTTCTAAATGCCATAAAATGTAATTGGCAAAATTTTTTATACATTTATTTTTTAAACTTTCTTCAAATCCAGAAGTTTACGTGCATTTGGCCACATCAGCAATAAATGACTTTTCAACCGAACGACTTGGGTCAATTCTTCTAGTTTTCCTATATTCAGTGTGTGTAAATAATATCTGGTTTCAACTGTTTCCGTTGTTTCCTTTAATCTTACTTAAGCCTTCCATTGGTTTGGAAAATGAATCAGACAGCTTGTGGATTTGGGAATATTGCTCCATTAAGATCCATAAACATATTCAAATGAGTCTGATAGTCTGATCAAAGAGGAAAGATCTCACAGCACTTTGCTCTGCTGCAACTGCTCGTTACAATGATTATGATGTGAATGTTTATCTTACTCCTGCTACTACATTTACTGAACTTGCTGTGTAATAGCCTGCAGCTACTATTACCACAGCAGCACTATTTAATCTCAATAACAGAGAAACACACACACACATACATGCGTACTTTGACGCTCGCATGAAAAAAATCACTTCACATAAACCACAAGCGAACGCTACTAAGTGCATCAAGCAGCATGTAGCCAGCCCACTACTAACCACATTACATCCATTATGGGTTAACATAATTTTTTTAGCTCTACTCAAAATACCCCCCAAGTCCTAAAGATCAGATCCGTCTTTTTGCAAGGAGGAAGAAACCTAAATGAATTCAAACATTAGTCTAACAAAAAAGACTTGATTTGCAGATTCTTAAAATAATAATAATAAAATAAGATTTTTTTCTGCCATGCAACGTAGATTAAATTTGAAACTTAGCACTCAATAGGTCTCAAAAAAAGTTAGTGCACGCTCAAGCTGTAAGGTTACCAGACCCACCACGCAGTTTGCATAAAGATCCGTGTATGCTCCCTTTTTGCAGGCAAATGGCCCTGCCCATTAACACTGTTGGGAATCAATGCCCCCATGCTTTTTAATGTGTTTGTTAGGTTACCATGGCTGTTTAGCCAATACATCGACTATTGGCAGTTCTGAGTTGCTTCCGGATTCAGAGGTAAATGAACAAACATGCCAGTGTTGGAGCATCATACCTTGGTCTAATTTAGGGTTATTTATATTTGCTAAATGCCAGATTTGTATCTTTTTTTTTAAGCAACTGTTGAACTTTCTTAAAATGTCAAAGTTTATTTCAAGTATTTGGTTGTGCTGCCTTTTAAATTGTATGACTTGGCTCAAAGGTTTTAGGATCCTTCCATGAGGTTCTCGCTATATTTTACATTACTTTTGGCCCATTCGTCTCGACCAAACTGTTGCAACCAAGTCAGGTTTGTACGCCACCTTTCTCTTGTATTTCCCATAGCATTGAATCAAATTAGATCAGATTTCTGGTCGATTAGATTCTGATGGTGCAAGGGTAGAGTGCTCCACCAATATAAGGAGCCCTTAGTCCTCGACGTGGCCGTCATGGGTTTGACACATAAGGAAAAACTTTAGACATTGCCTAAAATGCAGATGTGTTTCCAGTTATCTCAAGTAATTTTAGAAAAAAAAAAAACGGTTGTCTATTGCTTATATGTACGTCAGCTGTATAAAAGGTGAAATACCAACGCTCAGGATCAGTATAACTAGGTAGTTGTCAACATAAGATGTTATCTTAAGAGGTTTAAAAGTATTTTTCTGTCATTGAACATTTTTTTAGCAATAAAATCTTATCAGATCCAACACACCTGACCCTGTGTCGAGTCTGATTCTAGTGCAGACCCAACAGTAAATCCGTTCAGATCATCTCATACTGTGTCCGCTACCCCCTCTGAATGTGAATATTGGCAGACTCGTTTGCTCTCCCGGTGCATCCGCTGTGCCACGCTGGCCGAGGAGCAAAGATCAGAGGCCAGGGAAAGGTCGGCCAACCAGACAGACTGCTGGCTGTCCACTGAGAGACTAACAGGATGCTTATGTAATGTAATTGGCTACATGAAACCAGTGCCCCAGTGAACCCAAGATTTAAAATGCAACACTGCATGAGGCTAAGTAAGGTGAGTCCATGCCAGATAGTTTAGTGACCAAAGGCATTCGAGCTTTACTTAGTTGGAAAAACAGTTTTACTTTGGATTTTAAACATAGGATTATTTTAACACAGTGTTGGTGTGAAGGTTACCTGCAGTCACCATCAGAATGAGTGTAATTTATTTTTGCATTTCAATTTAGCTTTTTTTCTTTTTTTTCCAAAGGTAGAATTATAACACCGAGTGCAACTTAAACGAATTTTAATAAGAAGAATTTAATATCAGCTGGGGCCTCTTTTGGATTTTTCTTAAAGTGATTGTGATTGGCTCAAACTCTTAGCCATAAAGAATCTTGATATTTGGCATTTTAATTCCACTTCAGAAGAAGATTGACTCCTTCTGTCAGTCAGTTAAACCTAATTATTCCTAATTTCACTGATTTTTCAAACGAAACACTGAAATTGCTACAAATGATTTAGCAATCTCTGCTTGATTTTGCATCTGAATGACATCAAAAACTCAAATAATATTTTTAAAATGTAATTGTAAGTAAATTCAGGCAGTAAGAAGAAGCCTCCTGTTAACTCAGAACTAAAGGAAAACATAATTAGATACTCATTGGAGTACGTTGTGGTTCACTCTCTGTTTACCCGTGATAAAATCAAAAAATAAGAGTAGATTGACTCGTTTTCAAGTGGAACAACGTAATCCATCTTTAAAATTTCCGACATGCTCCCACATCGGCCCCACTCAGCTGGTCAGATATTGAAGCAAATGAAACCACTTGAGTGCAAGGTCATCTGCAGTGCAGTGTATAACAAGGATCTGTGGAATCGAAGAGGAAAGCAGACAGATGGTTATTAAAGAGGCAGAGGAACGTCGCCAAATAACATCATTCAAAAATAATAAGAGGCTAAAATGGAAATAAAATAATCCTGAACTTAAGTATTTCATAGGCTCGTATTGTCCTTTTTTATACTCGCGCAGATTAACTATCTACCTCTTCACCATCCATTTATAACAGCATCTTTAAACTGCCATAACCGTAGACTTTGCTTTGATTTTTACTTCCCCTCAGTTTTAGGGGTAAAAGGGACAATAAAATATGATTCTGAATATTTCATTTTGTTCTCAAATCTTGATTTATATTGTGCAGTTTCCCCGAGTAAAAGAAAAAAATATTTTACTACTTTCACTCCTGTGTTTCCTTCACTCTCCTGCTTCTGTGACCAAGAAACAGCATTTCTTTCTTGTTTTGAAAGAAATAGATACTGAAATGACATCTGGAATGCTCAAAATCAATTGCAAAATTACACCAGTGTGGTCAATATGCAACCATTCTTACTGGCTATATAGTTTTCTTCTGTCATTGAGTGCATTTTGCCCAAAAACTGTTTCCTTTAAAAAAATAAACTACCTCCTTCAAGTTAAGCTACCGCTGATTTACTGGTATTATACAGGAGAGCACACTGTTGCCCAGGAAGTGGGAATCATTCGGTTTCAGACACACTTCTCCTTTTATCGTCTCTCTGAAATGCTTAAAAGGAAGCGATTACTGACATTTTGAGAAGATAATACTGTACACTTAATCTGTCAATAGTAATTCACACAAATTTTATGAGACTGAGTAAATAAAGAATAATAATCCTAACTGTGTATTGTCAAGAAACGAGTTTGCTTTGTTGCTACTTTGCTCTGAATGACTTGGATTAAATATTTAGTGCCAGAAATAAGTGTGAGGGTATTCCTATTATCTCAAACTATTGTATTATATTGATAGTTTGAGCAGAAAAACGAGACCTTCGGTCATCTGGAAATTTGACCCAAGGATAAACCGGACTGGGTCCTCACTTCTCTTCCTGGCATTGTCTTCGGTGTAGACAATGCCAGGAAGAGTTTGAAGTGTTGCTTTAAAATACATCCACTGGAGTTACAAAGCCATTGCATCATCATTTTGACTTTCCCAAATTGCTTAAATGTATAATAACCTTAGTGTATGCAAATGACAACAATGTCGATAGAACATCTCTCAATTATTATTCTGGTCTTTAGGAATTTGAAATAACCTTTGCAAAACGTGACAAGTTCAGTCTGATTTTAAAATCACAAACAGAAACAGAGTTTACGTAAATGTCGGACGTCGGCTGTAACTGTCACTGGTAGCGGGGCTGTGCCCTCGTTCTGACCCCCTGAGCCTTAGAGGATCCTCTCGGTGAAACCAGACACGTCTTTGAGTGTGAGAGAAAGAAATTAAGCCGGGTTTCCTGGTCTCTCCTCGTCTCGTGCTTACTCTCGCAGAACACGTAGACACCGCTATCGTCCGTCCGGCAGCTTCACACGCCGGCGGGCACAGTGTTACTACTCTCTCTAACCCTCACGCTTCACCATTTCCCATCGTGTCACACCTTCCTCCTTCATTCCCTCGTGGCTTTTCTCCTGTTTATTCGCTCCTCCATCACTCTCCTGGCTCCTCTTCAACCCCTGCTTCTCTCTCCGTCATCCCACTCTTTTTCTTCACTTTTTTTTTTCATTGCTCCATATCACAACATCTCCGATACGAGTGGAGAATTTACACAGTAAACAATACCAATTTATTTATTTTTAACCAGAAAATGGTGAAAAAGAACAAGGAGACATTGCTGGAATTGATGGTTTGTGCCTTTTATATTTGATGATTTAGCATGTATAAATGAGACATTTTTTTATGCTTATGTTAAACTCCTGCAGCAATGCCTCTACTCAAAATCCCTAAAAAAAAAAAATTCCCTTGAAAAATCATTGGCTGAGTTCAAAAACCTCCATCCAATGGGCTTGGCATTGCCTCAAATCGTACATAACTTCCTTTCTGTACTGGTTCCAAACTCCAAAAGCTTTGCCCACTCAGTTTCATTTGTGTCATTCATGGTGCATGAATGGCTTTCAATTAGCTTAGATCTGGAAGGAGGCTGTGGCGCTGCTGACATGCGTCAATCTTCTGCAGCTTGTTCAGGGCTGTGGCCTAAATTCCCCCGGAAAAGGAAAAAAAAAAAAAAATCTCTGCAGCTATTTTCTGTTTTGCATCTAGTTTGGAGTAAAGTTCACTCCTCAACTCTAACTAATTAGGTCAGTGTTTTCTAAATGGTACGCTGTGGGATTTTTGTGAACGCCAGACATTATCGTTTCATAACAAGCATGTAAATAAATGCATTTGTAGCTCGTAACACCAGCAATTTCTCACTTATTGCCCAGACGAGGTCCAGCTCTTTAAGCTTTGGACACATTTTGTTTGAAATTGATAGAATAAAATCTACTGCTTCCTCTTTTTAAAGACATTAGGTCAAATGCACTGTCAGCCAGGAAAAAAAAATGCACCAGCAGCAGAAAGCTCCACACACCAGACCCACTGCGGAACATGGTGGTGGCAGCATCAAACATCAGACTGTGGGAATCCTTTACATTAGCAGGAACACCCAAGCTTGACAGGGAAGACGAATGTAGCTAAATACAAGGCACTCCCTGAAGAAAAGAAAAATCTGTGAGAATCTGTGAAAGACTTGAGATGAGATAAAACTCCCAATATTTGTGGCAAGACTTAAAAATAGATGTTCTGCATCCAGTCTGATCTTGACCTATTTTGCGGAGAGGAATGGCCAAAATATTCTGTTTCTAGATGAGAAAAGCTGGTAGGGATGTACCCCAAATGCTCATAAATAATTTAGCAAGTCACTGTGTCACTAAGCTGCAAAAACCAACAAGAAAATGTAAATCTAGATAGTAGACCTGGACTTCCACACATAAATGCCAATGTAGGACTTTGCAAAACAATGTTGCGAACGGTTAAAGCTGAAATATAGAAATCATGCAATGTTCACATAAAATACATAAATTATTTTGGATGTTATTTCTAAACCAGAAAACGTATAATCTACTGTATGTATCTTAATATGTTTTATGTCGAATCTATTTTTCTCTTCTGTCTTTATGCTAAGCTAAGCTATGCTAACAATATTTACTAGCTCACCTTCGTTTTTCCTGTTTTGATATTTCCTCTCATGTTCTAGAATTTTAAATGCGAATGTCCATGAAATAATATGTTACAGAGAACTGCAACATGCCTTGTTTTTTTGTTTTTTTTGTTTTGTTTTTTGGAGAAACTTTCGAGTGTGTTGCTTAGAAACTGTTAAAAAACCAACCAGGCTTGAGACCTCCATTTAGAATAAATTATGCTAAATTTAGTGAGTTTTCAAGAGCCTGGATAATTAAACAAGCCTTAGAGAATAAAGCATATTTACACCCATTAATGGCTGACAAGAAATGCCGTATTATTTCCAAAAATGTGCCGCGGTCTTTGTTCTTGTTGCAGACTATTACAGTGCACACCATCATTCCTAACTAAATGCTCTGCATCTGGATCACATTAAACTATTTTACTCTGAGATCAGCAGGTGATCGAAGGGATATTGACTCACGCCTTTCCCCCCCAAATAAAAGGAACACAGAGTGAAGCTCTAGAGTGAAGAAGGTGATGAAATGCATGATGAAACAGATGAGGTATCTTTCAGCATCTCCTTCTGATTGCACCCTTCACCATTGCCTCATCAACCCTCTGTTTCTGCCGCTGCTGGACAGCGGCTGTACCCTCCCAGAGTGACTGGCTGCGTGGCCTTTTCAATAATGTAGGAGGGGGGAAGAGAAGAGAGATAAAATGAGGGACGATTTCTTGGCCCAGCAGGAGCCCCCTGGTGTGACATTTACCTCTTGGGTTGTCTGCGTGTGCGTCTCTGTGTGCATGTCAGACGGCCCCAAAGCCAGACTAATGATACCTCCCTCCAGCTCACTGACTCGGAGGCCAAAACTCTCCTGCCTGTCGTTTAGAATCTCACTGAATGGAGGGAAGGAGGACAAAGGAGTTTTGCAACAAACTACGACAGAAATATTACCATTTAAGAGTATGTGTGAAGTTGAGAAACGCCACAACAGCTATACAAGGAGAAAAGAAGCATTAATAATTAAAAGGAAGGGATCGATATGTTTAATCCATCAGCTCCTTTACTCTTTTATACGTCATTAACCTCCCCCCCCACCGGTGGCTCGGGGTGGTCTCGTCTCTCCTCCAGAGAACCCCACTAACCCCCACCTGGGCTTCCAGCGTCTATCATTAGCTCCCTGCCTTAAGCTAAGGGCCTGCAGAATGTCACACAGCTGGACTGTGAGGCTCTGAAGGCAGATGAAACAGAAAAACTCCTGTGAGCCCTCGAAAAAGCTGGAGCTGGAGCAGTTTTAGATACTGCAGGCATTCGCTGTGACCCTGTGGAAACCAGCTGCAACCGACAATTATGTTTTCATTTGAAACACAAGTAAATATCTCATTACAGGGTCCATTTCCCAGCTGCATGATGGCACACATAAAAGATTATCGGATATTATTGTTTACAAAATGCTGCTATTTCTGTGCGACTGGTGTTTGTTTTAAAGTGTTAGTTAAGAAAGAGGCGTTCTTAGACTATAAATCTGAAATAGATTTTTCTACAATAACACTGCTGCACCAGTTTGTATTTTTCTTGAAAATATGTAGATTTTAGTTCAAGGGCTTGGATTGTTATGCATAATTGACTTTTTTGAGTTATGTCATTCCCGTCTCAAACACATACCTGGATTGTTGCTTTAGTAAAACTGTAACAATGTTGAGACCCAGCTGCTCGATTTGTTCAGATAAAAGTAAAAATATGGCATTGTTCTGTCTGTGCCACTTAAAGTTTAACTAAACCACTTCTACTTTGAATAAGCAGTTGAGCATAATGCACTGTTTGATATCTCAAATCAGTTGGAATGCATTTACAATTGAATTGAAATTATGTTTTTGTAGTGCCTCCAGAAATTTGTTGTGAATTTGCGCCCATAGTAACCTCATGTCACGCTAAGTAGTAGCTCTATCTGCACTGCTGAACATTTAACTGCCTCAGCATGTTATGTGCTTGAAACAAAAGAGAAGACTGACTCATTTCCGAGTAATTTGGCTATAGACCACCTGCAGGCATCCATAGAATGTGCATAGAGCATTGAACTTTCATCACTGGAAGATCAGATGATCAATAAATATGGAACCAGAAAAAAAAAAAAAGACATTATACATTTTAAACTCTTCATACCAAAACACAAGCATTGTAGAAAACAAGAGCACATCATAAAATGAGCCACTTACTTAAAAAATGTAACAAGACACATACAGGACTCCATTTCTCCATGTTAAATGCTTTTTAAGGAGGCCAACTTACTTGACTGGATAAACAATTAGACAACTTAAGAGCTGTAAGCACCAACTTTCAGACCAGTTTTAATTTAACTCATTTTATCTAACGAGTGTAATCTCACACTAAATGTCATCTCGATACACTTTGCGAGACAAACAGGACTAACTCACACTCAGGTACGCATAACCCAATCCAGTCGAACTTCAAGCATCACTCAAATTCTTTTCTATGCGGTTCAGTCACACAGTCAGATTAAGATTGTTTTGCATACACTTAAATTTAGTCCACACATCATACAATGCAATCCTATTCTACTGATTATATTATGCCTATGTGTAAATAGTTGTCCATCTAAGGAAGACCAATTGGTTTAATCGAGCCATTGACTTTGAAGCAATCCCTCATACTAGGTAAACATATGCTTACATTGGAGTCTTGCTTATAGAGAACCAAAATACGTTTTCACAAAGACAAGTGCCACGTCGTAAAATCCAAAGATGATGCCCCAGCTTACACCACTTTGATCAAGTAAAACATGAAAAGCATTGATAGGTGTTTTAAGTCAGTATTACTTGTTTATTTTCATCCTACAAATAATCAGCCTGATCAAACACAGAGCTTACTAGCCTTGTTTATCTGAAAAACATCATCTCACAGACATCAAAACATATTAGGCTTTCGAAGAACTTCAATGTGATGGCCCACAGATATAAGTGTGAAAAAAAAAAAAACCACATTATAGATTTTGCATGCATGGCCCATTCTGGTAGAATGCACCAAAGCATCTGTACAGAGTGATGCACCCAAGTTCAAATGATTACACAGTAACAGGATTTGAGCAACTGTCACTCAGTCAAGTGGATAAATCAGTAAATATCTTCAAATGTGAGGCAGATCTCAATTACCTCAATTATATACATGTATGTGAAAGCAGTAAGCTGAGGAACAGGCCTTTGTTTTCTAATCACATCTCAACAAGTGCTGTCAAGTTTTAAAAAATGACTGTGTCAAGGAGCTGAGAGGAGGTCACAACTCAGTGTTTGTTTATGAGAGAGACAATGGAAGACTGGTCCACTAAATCTCTCTCCTGTCGCTGAAGACAGACTTCTGAGCAAAGTTGGTCTCTTTCATAGATAAAAATAAAGAGTTTTGAATAAACAAAAAGGATTTCTGACAGATAAATAAGAGAATCAGAAATCTTTTTGTAGATTGCCTTTTCTTTAGACTAATTATGCTAAAAGACACTGGATTACTTCAATACTTCAAGTTGGGATGAAAGTACACCGACTTTAAGCCAGAAGATTTTACATATTAGGACATAAAAATCTGCTGGAGGTCTTATAATTACAAAAACAAAACCCTTGTATGACCTTTGTTACATGGTACATGTTGTCATTAGATGCTACTGCCCCTACACTATCTGTCCAGTGTTGATGTTTGATAAAGATGGAAAACATGCCTTTTTTTTTTTTTTTTTTTTTACCAAAAAAAGCCTTGAACAACTTTGCAGAATCTGACATATAAAACAAAACAATAAACCGAAGCACAGTTGCTCACTTAAGACAGCGTTGCTAAAGAGAATTTAAAACAATCAGCTTGGTCAGACTTCAGTCCAGCTGAAATTCTTTGCTATATGAACATAAAGTAAAAAAAAAATCCCAAAGAACTGCAGGAATAATGGAAAAAGGATTGTTCCAATATTGTTCCACTGTACTGTGAGACTGATCAGGTCCTCTATATTGTCTAAAAGTTCCTGAGACGTCATAGTAAGAGGTGTATGGGGCAATTAGCTGAAATCCCACAATCATTTCTTTTGTTAATTAAAAATTAAATATATAGATTGCATTTACTACAAATGCTGCTCCCCAAATCAAAAAGGGACCACTTTCCTCTTTCCACAATATTCTCTCTGTGCAATACTGTCCTCTTGTGGAATAAACAGATTACTACATCATGCTCCTTAAATTAAGCCGGTGTGATTTTTTTTTTTTCTTCACTTTCTAAAACTCCTTGCTTCAGAAAGTTCTGCCTCTCGCAGCAGCACCTCTCGGGCCAGATCTGGTCTACCTATTCTGCCCAGACTCCCAGCGAGTTGGGAGGCCTTCGGATGGCGTGTGACGGCAGGCAGCGCTCGTCTCCACATGGCCAGCACGTGAAAGGCCTGTTCTGACGGACTGTCCCTGGAGCGGAGCTTCACCAGCTGGGCTGCACTGCGACTGAGACGCAGCGAGGACACCAGCAGAGACGTCTCCTCCGGAGACAACTCCCCAGACAGCCAGAGGAGAAGGGCGTCCGAAAGAGGCTCTGATAGGTTTTAAAACAGCAATGAACACCATTAAAACATTTGTTTAGACAGTCTCTTCAACTTTTCCACATTTTGTCATGGTATAAAGGATTGTCCAGTTGTTGCTCATTTGGTCTGATCACCTGCTTGGGTTTGGCCCAAGCCTCCATAGGGCCCCAAGCAAAATTTGGGGCCCTATGGGAATATTAGATCATTCACACACCTATTATAAACTTACTGCATCTCTGACAGGGATGTTTGCATTTTATATATATATATATATA